>APFE030619637.1:360095-396638 GCA_000404065.3 Pinus taeda
TTTCCTATCTTGAGACAATACTCCTGTATATATGTAATATCATATTTGATTAATGGAATACAAATTTCCTTTATTGAAATTTAACATGGTATTAGAGCCCTTGAGGGCTTGGCCCGTCCTGAGGGAAATGGGCTAAGGGAAACAATAGAGTATATTCATATTTTGTTTAAGTTTTTAGTTTGTCCATCAAGCCGGGATGTGAGAGTCAAGAGAGTGATGTTGTCTGATAGAAAAGATGTTGCCCGAATACTCTTGCTGTGTGTGTATCTGTAAAATATTCTTGGTATTTGTCACTGAGATACGATACTAAAATCTTGTTATTCAAATACCTAATCCATATGCCACCTTCTCTGCAAATTAGCAGCAACTACCCTCTGCCTCTCTGGTGATGTAAAGATAAGAAGTGGTGCAGTGTTCTGCAAAGTGAATGTGCTTGATCGATTGTTGTACGACGAGAGGGTGGATGATGCCATTGAGAAAAGCCGAGTCCTCGAAGGCTCGCTGTGATTTATTTTCAGCGGCGATGTCGGATGCGCTTGAAGACAAATTTGTGGAGAGGCTGGTTGTGATTTACTGTCATCAGTGATGCTGAATGTGCTCGAAGACCAATTGGTGGATTCTGAGCCTGAAGTCATCGGTGAAGTTCAGTGCAATTTTTGAAGCATTTGAGGCTGAGAGATTGTCGGTGTGGTTGGGTTTTGGGACGAGAGAACCAACCCATATTTTTTTTGCAAGAGGAGAGAACACTGGGTGCCTTTGTGGCTAGGGATCGAGTCTCAAGAGGTTTGTAGAGATCCAATGAGGAGCAAAACGAAGTCTCTAATGCCTGGAGTTTTGATGAAGCACGTGAAGCACATTAACAATGACATGGAGAGGGATTATATCATGAAGGTGTTCTGTGACACAATCGCTTGTTCCGATAGGTTGTGTTTGAGTGCTAGGTGTTGATTGCGTCAATGCATTATGGGAAGCTTGCACCTTATATGAAAGATATATTTGTGATTATGGTGAAGGCGGTTAGGGAGGATGATGAGACTGTAGCTCTACAGGCTGTTGAGTTTTTGTGCAGGTAATGCAAGGTGGTCTTGCAAGGAAACAAGGTTTGGTGATCAATCCTGGTCGCTGGCAGCAACATGGGAGGCCGAGAGCAGAGATTGCTAGAGTTGAAGAGGCTATGTGGAAAATGACTGTGTAATAGCCGCATGAGAGTTTTGGAGCTTGATCTATGACAAGGCCGATTAACCCACCTGAAGAGCCTACATTTTCAATGGAGTTCTGAGTAAAAAGAATTCAATATTACTTAGAGGCTCCTATTTGTTTTTCATTTGTTTGCCTCGTAGACAGTAGTTAATCTGCTAGTCTCGCTTCGATGAGAATGAAAGTGAACAAAACATGCTTTCCAATGATTTCTGGAGCTTGGAATGGCTCACTTACGGCATCTTGAACTGGGCGGTGAAGAAGGGATAGTGCATTGGCTTTGATTGATGGTGCTTTGGCGAGGAGGAGGATCTATTATTGCATCATCTTCCAAGAGATGTGAATAAATCCAAACTTCGTGATGCATTGCTTATCACCATCAATGGCATAGCTGCAGGCATGAGGAACATGTTGGGAATTTTCTGCTAAATTCCAAAACAAAAAAAATAGAGAGAAATGCTTTGTTTTTACACAGTAGAAAACTAAAAATCGTTTGTGGAATATGGTGTTTCAGCAACGCAGTTTCGTCAATTGCTGAATGTAGTGTTTTAGCAACGGTGTTTCAGTAACGCTGAAAATGGTGTTTCAACAACACTCTGTTTTGACGCAGCGTAACAAAAAAAATATTTTTTGAAAATAGAGTTTCAACAACGCACAACAAAAGGGAATTTGTATTCATTAACAATACTTCCTCTAACAGAGGGATTACAACAAGGCTGCTTCAGAGGCAGTTCAAAAACTTAAAAAACTTCACTCTGTAAAAAAAATTACATTACTGTGTTTGCACTGTTGTACATTACAGAAAGCAAAATACTCTATCTTCTCTTAAAATCAATACACTGTCTTTGCACTGTTGTGTCTGCACTCCTATGCATCTACAAAACACTCTGTTTCTGCTCAAAATTAACACTGTTGTAACACATTGTTTCTTTCTTGAAAATTTTTACACTACTATGTGTAAATTTTCATTCATACATACGCGCTACTGCGTATTACAAAAAAACTTCTGCACTGCTGTACATTACAAAGAGAACTCTGTCGTTGTTAAAACAAAAATTGACACAGTGCTGTGTTTCACATTACATTTCCATATTCTAACAAAACAGAACCGAACCACTTGTTTTACTTGCCGTAAAACACAAAACTACGCCTGTGAATTAAAAAAAATAAAATTAAAATCTTACCTACATTTACCAACCGAAGTAAATTACCATCATTCCGTGAATGACCACCATTCCTTAATAAATTGCTGCGTGATGGCGGATTCAGGTAAGGGCTGGGGCTGCAACTGTTTAATGGTAGATTCATCAATGTAGAGGTATGGCGGAAGATTCATCAGTACAGGGGTATGGCAAAGGACTGGCCTTGCAGTTGAAAATAATATTTCAACACTCCCCTTTATTTTCAACTGCTGGGTTATCAGCCATACCCAGACATTTCCTCAAAAACTCAAAACTTTTTTGTCCCAAAGGCTTGGCTAGAATGTCTGCAACCTGCTCCTGAGTTCTACAATGTACTAAGACAATTTATCCATTGTTCACCAACTCTCTGATGTAATGAAACCTTGTGTCAATGTGTTTCGTTCTCTTATGAAACACGAAATTCTTTGATAATGCAATAGTTGAGCTATTGTCACAATAAATCATAGTTCCTTTTTCCTGCTCTTGGCCTAAGCTCCTTAACATCCTTCTCATCCAAACTACTTGACATGCTGCTACTGTAGCTACCACATATTCTGACTCTGTTGTAGACAATGCGACAATAGGCTTTTTCTTAGAAGCCCATGAAATAGCTCCCGAACCCATGTGAAAAACATAACCGGATGTGCTTTTTCGATCATCTACACTTCCAGCCCAATCACTATCAGTGTATCCAATTAAATCTGAACATTCTGAAGCAGTATATAAAATGCCAAACCTTTTAGTACCTTTAACATACCTCAGAATCCTTTTTGCTGCCTGCCAATGTGCTTCTTTTGGCCTCTCCATGAATCTGGAAATTAGACTAACATCATACATTATGTCTGGCCTAGTTGCAGTCAAATACATGAGGCTGCCAACTATGCTCTTGTACAAACTAGGATCAAAATCCTTGCTGCTGTCCTCTTTGCTGAGTTTTAATCCCATCAATGTGGGAGTGATTGCTGCTTTGCTCTCCTGCATATTAAATCTTTCCAACACTTCATTAACATATTTTGCGTGTGAAATAAAAATCCCATTTTCATTTTTTTCTACTTCTATTCCTAAGAAGTATCTCAGCAAACCCATGTCAGTCATTTCAAATTCTTCTTTCATGACTGTTTTGAAATTTTCAATAAGGTAATCATCATTACCTGTGAAAATAACATCATCAACATATAACACAACAATTAGTATACCATCCTTTTCTTTGATATAGAGGGTGGGTTCACCCTCACACTTTTCAAATCCATTTTCCAGTAGATAGGAATCTATCCTACTGTACCACGCTCTTGGTGTTTGCTTCAGCCCATAAAGAGATTTCTTCAATCTGCACACTTTGTGCTCTTGGCCTTTTTTTTCATACCCTAGAGGTTGTTCAACGTAAACCTCTTCCATTAACACTCCATTTAGGAATGCTGACTTCACGTCCATTTGGTAAACTTTCCACTTGTTTTGTGTTGCTATGGACAACACTACTCTCACGGTTTCCATTCTAGCAACCGGTGTGAAAGTTTTCTCATAGTCTCTCCCATATTGCTACTTATATCCTTTGACAACAAGTCTTGCCTTGTGCCTTTCTATTTTGCCTTCAACATTACTCTTGGTCTTGTAGACCCATTTAACTCCAATGACTTCTTTTTCTTTTGGTAGTTCAACTAGATCTCATGTTTTGTTTCTTTCTATGGCATTGATCTCCTCATCCATAGCTTCTATCCATTTCCTATCCTTAATTGCTTCTTCGAAATGAACAGGGTCATCAACATGACAATATAAAGCAAACTAAGAGTTCATACTTTCATTTGTTGCCTCTTGTTCATAAATGTCACTTAAATTTCTGAATTTCTTACCTCTTTCATTTGGTGTACAAGTGCTTGAAGAAGCACTTGAATTTCCTCCTTGTGTGCTTGTAAAAGCACGTTTATTTCTCCTCAAGGGTGTCTTTTGCTGCCCTTGTGTTGGTACTGTTGTTTGGGGATGTATTTCAGCCATCTCCTCATCATCTTCATCATGTGACAAAGAGCTTTTAACATTCATTGTTTTCTCTATGCTTCCATTCCAAGCTTCCTCTTCAATAAACTGAACATCTCTACTCACAAAAAACTTCTTAGTGGATGGGTTATACAATCTATAAGCTTTGGATTCCTCATTGTATCCAATGAAAATACATTTCTCCCCTTTGTTGTCCAACTTCCTCCTTAGTTGATCTAGAATGTGTGCATAAGCCACACATCCAAAAACTTTCATGTGGGTGACTCCTTGCTTTCTCCCACTCCATGCTTCTTCCGACACTCTATTCATGACTGTTTTTGTTGGAAACCTATTCATAATATATGTTGCACAATTTATAGCTTCAGCCCAATAATCATTTGGCAAATGCTTTGCCTTCAACATACTCCTCGCCATATCGATGATGGTCCTGTTCTTCCTTTCAGCAACTCCATTTTGCTGCGGGGTGTACCTAGCTGTAAATTGCTTATGAAATCCATTTTCTCCAAAAAACCATAGGAATTCCTTGGATATATACTCACCTCCTCTATCAGTTCTCAAAACTTTGATATGCAACCCACTTTGATTTTCTACAAGTGCTTTGAAATTTCGAAAATTTTCAAACGCTTCACTTTTGTTCTTCATGAAATAAACCCAAGTTTTTCTGGTGAAATCATCAATGAATGTTAGAAAATATTGGCTACCTGCAAGTGATAGAGTTTGCATCGGTCCACATACATCTGAGTGAACAATCTCTAAGGGTGCTTTTGCCCTTATGCTTTTCCCTGATGGAAAACTTTCTCTATGTTGTTTCCCCAAGATACAACCTTCACAAAGGCTGTCCAGTTTCTCTATCAATGGTAATCCTCTTACCATTCCTTTTCTACTCAACAAGTTAAGACCTCAAAAGTTGAGATGTCCAAATCTCAAGTGCCACAACCAATTTTCATCTTTTGGTACGCTTTGGAAAGCGTCTTGGGTAACTGCTGCAATTACTTCTTTGTTTTTCAAATTTGCCTTTATCCTAAGAGGGAACATCCTGTTCCTCGTCATCTTCACTTTAGCAATACATCGTTTGTTGGGTGCTCTATCCATGATGGTGCATACATCATTCACAAAGAAAACATTGTACCCCTTTTGAACAAGCTGCCAAATGCTTAAGAGGTTATATTTCATTCCGGGAACATAATAAACATATGTTATGGTTTTCTTTTCACTTTTCTTTGTAAATATTTTAACTTCTCTTTTTCCCATAACAGAAATTTTGCTATCAGTCGCAAGTGTGGCTTGTGATTTCACATTTTGATCTAAAGCAGAAAACAGGGCTATGTTTCCTGTCATATGGTTGATGCAACCAGAGTCTAGAAACCATATATCATCACTGTTTGTTTCAACCATGTTACAAGCTAAAAGCACATTATCTTAGTTGATATTTTCTCTAGTGATATTTGCACTTGATCTATTAGTCATATCATGCTGCTTCTTCCTACATTCATTTGATAATGCCCATATTTTTTACAATAATAACATTGGACATTGGATTTTTCATACCTTTGTCTTTGAGCATGATGATGTCCACTTTGTTGGTTGTTGCCTTGGCCTTGGTTTTGATTTGGATTGCTACCTCTTCCTTGAGCATTTGCTGGACTGTTTCTTCTACCTCTGTTTTGGCTTCTGCCTCTTCCTCTCTTGTTTCCTCTGCCTTGATCTCTTCCTCTTCCAAAAGACATCTGAGTCTTAAAGGCTTGCTCTAGAGATGAGTTTTCATTTCTACTCAACCTCTGTTCATGTGTTATCAATGATGCATGTAGCTCATCAACTGAGAAATTTGATAGATCCTTTCTCTCTTCTATGGTGGTGACAATCACATCAAAATTTGAGGGTAGGACCCTCAACAGTTTCTCCACAATCCTCCTTTCTTCAAGAATTTCTCCATGAGTCCTTATCTGTGTGACCAGATCAATTATATGTGTGAAGAATGAGTCAATATTGTCTGACTCCTTCATGCAAAGATGCTCAAAATCTCTCCTCAGCGACTGTAGTTTTGTTGTCTTCACTTTCTCCATGCCTTGATAGGCTGTCTTGAGAGTTTGCCATGCTTATTTGGATGTCTTTGCTGCTGCTATCCTTGGAAACACACTCTCATGCATTGCTTGATATAAAAATACGAGAGCTTTGGAATCCTTCTTCCTATTACTTTTCAATATATCTTTCTCTGCCTGAGTTAATCTGCTAAACTCATTTTCATCTGCTGGTTCTTCAAACCCATATTCAACAAGTTCCCATAAATCTTGTGAGGAAAACAGGGCTCTCATGGTTATTACCTAATAGTCATAGTTTTTCCCATTAAACTGTGGGAGCTAAGTATTAAACATACCCATGCTGGTGCTGGTGCTGGCCATTCTAGCTCTGTAAACTATGATTCAAATAACTGACTGTGTTTTTTAAAATAACTCACTGTTTCTTCAACAACAACACAACAAAAAAGAAACTTTGAGAAATACCTGGATCCTTTTGCCTGAGACTTCACTCTGCTAGAGAATCTGCTACAACAATAAATCATTCCATCAGCTTCTTTGACACCTTCAAAGAGCCTGGACAAGCTCTGATACCACTTTTGGGAATTTTTTGATAAATTCCAAAACAAAATAACTGAACAGAGAACAATGCTATGTTTTCTCCACAGGATCTTTAACACATGGAAGCTATAATTGATTTCTAAGAAGAAAGATATTTTCTCACACATAAAAAAACTTTGTATTCATTAATAAAATGCCTGATACAAACTTCATCTTAACAGAGGGATTCACCAAGAACTTCTAGTTCCATACAAAAGGATTACTCTGCCTCCTTTTGAAAAGATTTACACTATATGTGTAAATTTTTCATTTACATTCATTGTTGTAAAAAAAATCTTACATTTACTGCTGTAAATAAAAAATTCTTACATATCCATTCTTCACATTACATTTCAATCAACAAAAAAAAACATATGCGCTGCTGCATATATTTCCCTCACGCTTCGTTTACATTAATTTTCCTTTTCTAACATGGTTACATTCGCCCTTTGCTCTGTTTTTGCTTCGCACTGCTATGCGTTTCAATACCAATACAATGAACAAAAAAAACATTTCATATAGTGTTTGACTTTTGCGGTAAAACATAAAACTTACTCCCGTGAATTTAAAAACAATAAAATTAAAAACTACTTGCTATGCCCATACTTCTGTGACTTAAAACAAATAATAAAATTAAAACATTTACCTATAATCTACGAACACAATACATACATATTAATCCATCAATTGTTTTACTGGCAGTCAACCAAAAAAATTCACGCAATGTGTTTGTTGCAAGCCTATACGCAGCTTTGGATTAATCAACGGTGGTCAGCCTTCCTTCCAATCAAACGGTTCGGAACAATATCAGACGAGCCTTTTCTACCAAACTTAACGTCCCGATGAAAAGTGGTTTTTGGAAAAGTACAATGGACACGTGTCAAAAAGTGATTGCATCGGGTGAGTTTGAGGGAATACCACTTTCTAAGCAAAAGCGGTCCGATGGAAGACTGGTGGTTTTGTGCATTAAATACAGCACGACAAGTTGAAATTAATATTTCAACATAGGAAAACAGGAAGCAAAATCCCTGGTACAGTTTGAACTACAAAATGATGCAACTTATGTTCTACTTTCAAACATTTATGCTTCTGTTGGTATGTGGGATGATGTAGAAATGGTTAGAAAAACAATGGAGGACACGGGCCTCAAGAAAAAAGTAGCATACAGTTGGATTGAGATAAAAAATAGAGTACATACATTTATGGTAAAAGACAAATCCCATCTACAAACTACAGAGATATATGCAACATTGGAGGGATTGGACAAGCATATGAAGGAGAAAGGTTATTTTTCTGACACAAAACTCGTGCTGCATGATGTGTCAGTGGAGGATAAGGAACAAATATTTGCCATCACAGTGAGAAGTTGGCTATTGCTTTTGGCCTGATCAACACCCGTGCAGGGACACTTATCCGTATCATGAAGAACCTTCGAATGTGTAGTGACTACCACATTGCCGCCAAATTCATTTGCAATATTGTGGGACGAGAAATTATTGTTAGGGATGCAAACCGCTTCCATCACTTCAAGGATGGATTGTGGTCATGTGGTGATTATTGGTGAGGATTTTCTACCAATGGCTTGCATCCTTATGCAGGTGTCAAGAGCTTGATGTACTGCACACGGATTAAGAAATTCTTTGAGGTTCTGCCTTTTCTATTGAGGTTCAATCTCTTAAATCTATTCTTGCAAATTTTAGTGACAGTGCCTTTTCAATACTTAGACATTGCAAATTTGAAAGGGTGATGAAGTCCCAGGTTTTCTATTCTCAGTCACGGCAAATTAAATATTATAGTTTCAGTTGGCTTCCTCTAACCTTAAGGATCTGCACGACACCAATGATTTAGTTTTCAGATTGCAACATCCTGAAATTATATCAGTGTTTATTGGATTAGTTCAGAATCTAGAATGGCACAATTTTGTTCACTTAGAGGTTGTTAAATTCAAGTGTGTGCAGAGGATTGTTACTGATAGAGTTGTATTTATCTCAAATATTATTAATTTTTCTGTGTTGAGGTTAGTTACAACCATGCTTCAAAGCATTAGTTGATGGACATTGGTGGGTTACTAAAAGTTTGTTTTGGATGTCTACCGCACATGGAGGTTTTGAGTTCATAGACAGGATGACGTCTGTTTCTATCACCAGCATGATCTCTTCATAAGGAAATTTACATATATTGATGGTTCTTCGTTGGTTTAAAACTTCTCTAAACTTTGTTAAGTTTGCAGTCTCAAAAACTGACAAATTGTTTCTAAAGTTGCAGAAAAATGACAGATTCCATCAGTCTAGTGTGTTTAGCTATCCCTAATCTTAAGAGGAGCCTTTGATGCAATGACTGCCATGAGAAGAACTTTAATTTGCCTGATTGACAACAGTTTTTGCCTCCTAGTCCCATTGAGAAATTTTCTCATAATTTGGCTGGCCATCTTTTCTATCAAAGGCTGTAGTTCCCGTCTCAATATTTGATTTCGGTAGAAGAGCTTTGTATGCTTTCACAACTAGAACCTGTTTAGATGGCTTTGTCAGAACTCTAGTTCTATTCAAGCAGTAAAATATCTGCAACTAAGTATGTGGTTGAGATCTTTCTTCTGGATTGTGAAATGTAGTGGTAAAGGTTCAACCCGGGTAGCCTAGAAAGTTTGTGTTCACCCGCAAAGGCATATGGGGTATATTCATGCTAGTTACCAAGCATATTCATGCTAGATACCAAAATTTTCTGGCACTCACGATGAAATGGATACTCTGGTTTTGTCTCAAAAGTGGTAACTCTGGTCGCAATATCTGATTTGGTTATAAGAGATTTGGATGCTTTCGCAACTAGAACATGTTTAGTGGCTTTGTCAGAACTCTAGCTCTATTCAAGCAGTAAAATACCTACATCTAAGCATGTGGTTGAGATCTTTCTTCCGTATTATGAAAGGCAGTGGTAAAGGTTCAACTCTGGTAGCCTAGGAAGTTTGTGTTCATCTAAAAATACATAACGAGGTATATTCATGCTAGCTACCAAGCATATTCATTCTAGATACCAAAAATTGTCTGACACTCACAGTGAAATGGATACTATGGTTTTGGTTATACTCTACTCTTTAATGAAAGTAGTATTGAAGAAGGTCTTCTTGACTCGTGCCTTAGTTAAGAAAGACCTCGATTAGTGATCCAAATCGATCCAAAAACACTCTCTAAGTCTTGAAATCTCTTAAAATCATGCCAAAGATCCAAAAAATCGCATGCCAAGAGCCCTTAGAATGGTGGAAAAACACTATCGGGAGGTAAAAATCAGAGAAAACACATGAAAACAGTGAAAAAACAGAGTATTAGAGGCAGAACAATGAATACATAGTAGCCGTCAGATCTGGCCAATCAACGGTCCAGATCTAATTGGCGAATCACATTCGGCAGTGGCAATCAGCGCGTATTAGCGCAGACTACATAACACTTGTGAAGGCGACCCGCAGAGTCAACTAGGACCGTCGTTCAAACACACAAATCGAAGGCCCATGTTACATCGTAGGATCACTATCGGAGATTACAAGAGTGCTTACAACGGCCCGGGGTTATCGCGATGTGCGATTGCGATCAATCGCATCGCGATATCACAATCGAGGCTACACAAAGGAGCAGGCATATACACATACACATCTGCGAGCCGATGAACTGGATCCGATGGCTATATAAACATTATTGCATAGATTTTGAGATCTGCAGGAAGGCGTTTTTTAATGTATTTTCATGTATTTCGTTATTTAACGAAATACAAAGAAACAACGCCAATGCGATAAGACCCAGACCTGAAAGGGTTCGTGAAGTGAAATGTATATTGTTTCAAGTCCAAAGAAAAGCCATTTCTAATGCATTTTCGCAGTTTTAACTTATTTCTAAAATACAAAGGGGAACCTTGGAGTAGGATCGAAGCGACTTGCGATTGTGATTGAGGATGGACCCGATAGAGGAATAGACCATATTTAAGGACTTTTGAAGTCTGAAATGAACTGTGTTTTGGCGGAATTTCACAGTCACGAATGCATTTTCCTGTGTTAGCAGAAAACGACCGCGTTCGGGATTCCGAAGGGTTTCAAGGGCCCGAGGCACTTTTACGTTGCAGAATAGGTGGCCACCTCCTTTTTAGGCATTATGCAATGATTGTGTAACGCTAGAAGAGGGATTCGAGCGGACAAAGGTCGGGGAGACTGAAAGCTGAGAAGGAGAAACGAACAGGCAGCTTAGATTGGCTTTAAAGCCACAGACATAGAGCAAACAGAGGAGGCAGTATTGCAGGCAGTGATGAGACAAGGCTAAGACAAAGACAAAGAGTGATTCAGAGAGTCTGTGTACACAGAGAAAGCTTGAGAGGTTCAAGAAAACTCTTACTGTTATATCTGTTGTGTATTGAGTCTCAAATTGAGTTCATACTGTTGTAAAAAATCTGCTTGAAGACATAGTAGAGAGGCCACCACTGAAGGCTAGACCAGGAGATGTGGCTCAGGAGTATTGGGTGAACTCCTTATTAAACTTGCTATGTTTTTATGTGTTTGTCTATTATAGTCTTTTACTTCTTCAAGGTCTATGTATTTCGCAATATGATCGATCCATTGAATAAATTAACATAGGTAAATCCATGCACATGAGTTTGTAATACCTTATTAATTGTCTTAGATCTCAATATCAAATCAAGTGGTATTAGAGTTTTAGGTTTACTAAAGTTAGACAAGCTTGTGCTGGATTGGTGAATGATAACTAGGTCAATGCTCAAATTAGGAGAAGGAGAACTGGTTGAAACTAACCCAAAAATTTGTAGAGTCTATCCTAGGAGGAAAATGGCAGAATAAAATCCCTTGGAATCAGACTCTCAGTTCATGGACAGTTTCATGACCATGAGAGCCATGGTAGAAGAAATGTATAGAGAATTAAAGAAAGGTCGAAGTGAAGATTCTTCAACTTCCAAACAAGACAAAGGAATAGAATAATCTCTTTTAGATGGCCATTCTGAAGGCAAAGGGAAAGGAAAAGAGGCTCCTCTGTCCACACCTCCTGATAGCCCTGAAAATAAAAAGAAAAATACATCTTTGATTAAATTAGATGTAAATTTGTTTTTCCAATATATGATGGAGAATTAAATGCAGAGAAGCTAGATAACCGCGTTATGTAGATTGATGTGTATCGCAGGGTGCAGAGCATTGATTCAGACAGGAGTAAAATTCAGCTAGCCAGCCTACGCCTTGGAGGAACTGGTTTGGTATGGTGGGAAGGCAGGACACAAGCTGACTTGAAGAAGCATGGTAAAATTCTTTCTGTCTGGAGTGAATTTGTTTCTGCAATTAAAAAACAATTCTATCCACTAGCTTATATGTAGCAAGCTATGATGAGTTGGAAAACTCTATGCCAATTAAAGGGGAAAAGTGTACAAAGCTACACCCAAGAATTTAGAAAAAGAGCTTTGATTCTAGGCATTTCTTTAGACTCACCTGAAACTTTGCTGAAGTATATAGGTGGTCTACACAGCTATTTGAGGGACACCATTCTCATGTTTAACCCTACTAGCATAGATGAGGTATCTGTTCAGGCTATCCATCTAGAGGCTAGAGGCAAGAATGTGAACCCAGAGATTGGGGGATCATCAAAACCCACAGCAGGAAAGAACAAGGAAAAAAAGAAGCAGAAATGGAAAGAGGGGAAGGAAAATGCTGTACAAAAGGCCAAACCTTCATGCACTCACTGTAAGAAGGATGGACATGATGATGAACATTGTTGGTCTTTGATTCCGGAGTTGAAACCCAAGAAGTTCGATGGAAAGAAGAAGAAGACTGTTGTTGCTATACAGAAAGATTTGGGGTTAGACTCAGGTGATGAAACAACAATCACAGCCATAGGTATAAAAGGTAAACATTCTGATGCATCTACTAGTAAATCTGCACAAACTATTGATAGTGAAGAAAATGAGAGGAAAAGGCATGAGCTTTTTCATATTAGAGTTATTTCCAAGCATCAAAAGATTGATACTTTGTTTGATAGTGGCTCACAAGTAAACTTAATTTCTGAAGCAATTGTAAAGAAGCTGGGATTACTAACCACACCTTACAAGAAGCCATATCCATTAGGTTGGGTATGTGATAAAGAAAAGCTACAAGTGACTAGACAATGTAAACTTAGGTTTTCTTTTGGGTCAGCATTTATAGATGAGGTTGAGTTAGATATCGTTCCCTTGGATAAATGTGGAGTTGCTTTAGGAAGTCCTTACTTTATGATAGAAAAACCATTTTCTATAGAGCTGAAAATAAGTATCAACTTGTTAAAGATGGAATCGAATATATTGTAAGAGCTCATAAACTCAAGAATAATTATACTCTCATAAACTCAAGGCAGATGAGAAGAATTGTAAATTCATGCAAGCAATTTTTACTGATGGTTGTAAAGGAAAAGAAACTTGATAAAACCAATGTATTTGAAGACTGTGATGCTAAACAACAAGCTGATTTAGAAAAATTTGTTTCAGAATATGATATCCTATTTCAAGAACCTAAAGGTCTGCCACCCAAAAGGGAAATTGTACATGATATTAATTTGCAGCAAGATGCTCCATTGCCTAACATCGGAATGTACAGGTTATCCGCTTTAGAGAATGCAGAGATCCAGAAGCAGGTACAAGAGCTGCTCGAGAAAGGGTTCATAAGACCAAGCACATCACCATGCGGATCTCCAATCGTGTTGGCGAGGAAGAAATATGGTTCATGGAGGATGTGCATTGACTACAGAGCACTGAATAAAATAACGATCAAGAATCGTTATCCCCTTCCTCGCATTGATGATCTATTGGATCAACTGAAAGAAGTTGTTTACTTTTCCAAGTTGGACTTGTGTAGTGGTTACCATGAGGTCAGAGTAGCAGAGCAAGATGTATGGAATACTGCTTTCAAAACAAAGAAAGGGTTGTATGAATGGCTAGTTATGCCTTTTGGCTTAATTAATGCTCCTACCACTTTCATGAGAGTTATGAATGATGTACTCATGCCTTTTATTGATAATTTCGTAATTGTATATTTGGATGACATTCTTATTTTTAGTATAACATGGGAATAACATTTGAAGCATGTAAAGTAGACTCTAGATGTTTTGAAAAAATAAAATCTCTATGTTAAATTATCAATATGTGAATTTGGCAAAACATCTTTGAATTATTTGGGTCATATTGTAGGGAGTGGTGAATTGAAGATAGATCCCTCTACGGTTGTAGCCATTGTACACTGGCCTAAACCCAAATCTGCTATAGAAGTTAGAAGCTTCCTAGGAGAAACACAATATTGGAGAAAGTTTATTGCTAACTTTTCCTTAATTGCAGCTCCCTTACATGCTTTAACAGGATTGAACAAGGTGTTTCAGTGGGGAGGCAAACAGCGGAAAGCCTTCGACACTTTGAAAGAAAAAATTAGTACAACACCAGTACTAGCATTGCCAAATCTTCAACAACCATTTGAGATCGAAACAGATGCCAGTGACTATGCCATGGGAGCAGTGTTGATGCAACATGGTAAACCCATATGCTACCATTAAGAGACTTTTAATTTTGTAGTAGTTAATTATCCTACATATGATAAAGAATTGTATGCATTAGTCCAGAGTGTGAAGAAGTGGAAACATTACTTAATGGGCAAAGAAACAATTATACATACTGATCACCAGCCCCTTCAATATTTGCATTCACAAACTAAATTGCAACAATCAAGACACTATAGGTGGATGGGTTTCCTACAACAATTTCATTTAGTCATCAGATATAAAAAGGGCATACACAATAATGTTGCATATATGTTGTCTAGATCAATTGTAAATGCATCTACTATACTTAAGCATAACTCGGTAATGCATGAAAGCTACATTGAACAATATGCTCAAGATATAGACTTTAAAGATGTATATGCAGCTTTAAGTAATGAAAAAAAGGTAGAAGATTAGACCACTATGTTAAGGACCAACTCTTGTATCATTTGGGAAAGCTGTGCATTCCACAAACTGAAAGAGTCAACATAATTAGGGAAGCACACACTTCTCTGATATCAGGTCATTTTGGTGTAAGTAAAACAGTTGCACAGCTGCAAAGATACTGCTATTGGCTAAGAATGCATGAAACAATTTCTAGATATGTAAAAGGGTGTACCATGTGTGCTAAAAGTAAGCCTAGCAATAGAAAACTAGGCTTGTACACTCCATTTCCAGTTCCTTCTCATCCTTGGGAAAGTGTTTCCTTGGACTTTTTTGGGGGATTCCCAAAATCTAAAAAGGGACATGACTATTTATATGTTATTATGGACAGGTTCAACAAAATGTGTATTTTAATACCTTGTAATAAGCAGATTACAGCTGAACAAACAACGAAGTTGTTCTTTCAACATGTCTGGGTGCATTTTGGGTTACCTATTTCCATAGTATCTGATTGAGACTCTCAATTTATTGGGAAGTTTTGTTCAAGTCTGTGGGAATTTATGGACACCAGACTGAAGAAGAGCATAGCCTTTCATCCACAAACAGATGGCCAAACAGAGGTAGTCAACATGATAGTGATCCAGTTGCTCAGGGGTTATTGCAGCAAGAATCCCAAGCTTTGGGATGAACATTTATGTTATGTGCAACATGCTTACAACCGTGCTAAACATTCTTCTACACAAAGATCTCCTTTAGAGACCCGTTTTGGTTTTATACCAAGGTCTCCCTTGGATTTTGTCTTTGAAAAAGACATAGCAGTTATTGGACATAGTGATGTGGACAAAGCAACCAGATTCATTGAACAGATCCAAGAAACTCACCAGGCAGTGTAGGAATAGCTGGAAAAGAGCCAAGCCAAATACAAGGCAAGGCATGATAAACATCGGGTGGAGCACAACTTCTAAGTTGGTGATCAAGTCTGGTTGTATATCAGCAAGGACAGAATGCAAGGTGAAGGAAAGAAGCTGAAGCCAATCAGACATGAGCCTTTTAAGGTACTTGAGAAAATTGGTGAGAATGATTTCCGCCTTGATCTGCTAGCATACATGCACATCTATTCAGTGGTAAATGCAAAAAACTTAAGACTATTTGAATCTTCATTAATTGGAGATCCCGAAGAGCAAAGTCAATTGCTTTTCATTGATGATCTGTTGCCTAAATACCTCAATGAGCTGCAGGAAGATACAGTTTTGGACAAGAAGGTGAGGAATACATGCAGAGGGGACATGGAGTACCTTAGGATCGGGCTCAAAGGTTCAAAACCCAGTAGTCCAAAATGGATAAAGATTGGGAAAGTGAGGCAGTTGTATCCTCACTTGAGCGATGCTTGAAAACCAACTTTTGGTGGTCCAAAAGCCTTTTCAGTGGGAAGGCGTGATCCAAATGGATCCAAGAACACTCTCTAAGTCTTGAAATCTCTTAAAATCATGCCAAATATCCGAACAATCGCCAGTCAAGAGCCTTGAGAATGGTGAAAAATACTATCGGGAGGCAAAAACTAGAGAAAACATGTGAAAACAGTGAAAAAACAGAGTATCAGAGGCGGAACAATGAATGCACAATAGCCGTCATATCTGGCCGATCAACGGTCCAGATCTGATTGGTGAATCACAATTGGTGGTGGTAGTTAGCGGGTATCGGCGCAGATTACATAACACTTGTGATGGCGACCGGCGGAGTCAACTAGGAATGTCGATCAAACGCGCAGATCAACAACCCATGTTGCATCACAGGATCTCTATCGGAGATTACAAGAGTGCTTACAATGGCCTGAGCTTATCGCGATGTGCGATTGCGATCAATCACATCGCGATATTGCAATTGGGGCTACACAAAGGAGTGGGCATATACACATACACATTTGTGAGCCGATGAATGGGACCCGACAACTATATAAACATTATTGCATAGATTTTGAGATCCACAGGAAGGCGTTTTTTAATGTATTTTCACGTATTTCGTTATTTAACGAAATACAAAGAAACTCGCCAACACAATAAGACCCGGACCTGAAAGGGTTTGTGAAGTGAAATTTATATTGTTTCAAGTTCGGAGAAAAGCCATTTCTAATGCATTTTCACAGTTTTAATGTATTTCTAAAATACAAGGGGGAACCTTGGAGTAGGGCCGAAGCGACTTGCAATCGCGATTGAGGATGGACCCGATAGAGGAATAGACCATATTTAAGAACTTTTGAAGTTTGAAATGAACTTTGTTTTGGCGGAATTTCACAGTCGCGAATGCATTTTCCTGTGTTAGCAGAAAACGATCGCATTCGGGATTCCGAAGGGTTTCAAGGGCCCGAGGCACTCTTATGTTGCAGAATAGGTGGCCACCTCCTCTTTAGGCATTATGCAATGATTGTGTAACGCTAGAAGAGGGATTCGAGCAGACAGAGGCTTGGGAGATAGAAAGCTGAGAAGGAGAAACAAATAGGCAACCCAGATTAGCTCTAAAGCCATAGATAGAGAACAAACAGAGGAGGCAGTATTGCAGGTAGTTCCGAGACAGAGATAAGACAGAGACAAAGAGTGATTCAGAGAGTCTGTGTACTTAGAGAAAGCTTGGGAGGTTCAAGAAAACTCTTATTGTTATATCTGTTGTGTATTGAGTCTCAAATTGAGCTCATACTGTTGTAAAAACTCTTCTTGAAGATATAATAGAGAGGCCACCACTGAAGGATGGACCAGGAGATGTAGCTCAGGAGTATTGGGTGAAATCCTTATTAAACTTGCTGTGTTTTTATGTGTTTGTCTATTATAGTCTTTTACTGCTTCAAGGTCTATGTATTTCGCAATCTGATTGATCCATTGCATAAAATAACATAGGAAAATCCATGCACATGGGTCTATAATACCTTATTAATTGTCTTAGATCTCATTATCAGATCAATCAGTCCTTCTTTAGCATGCATGAGTTCAAGGACGAGTTCATGGAGGAGTTAACTCATGCACAGAAATTGGAGGCTCAGTTTTGTGGGTCTCCAAGTGCAAGTTCTAATTTAGAATGTAATGAGTTGGAGAACTTCAGTTTTGATTGAAGTAAGGACGTGTTACACGAGCAGTTAACTCAGATAACAAGTCAAACTTCACTTGTTATAACTTTGCGCTTACCAGAATTAACATGATTGAATTGCTTAAAAAGAGGACGTAGGAACAGGTTGTATCATTATTTTTTACACGAGATCGTGTGAGTAGAGCTTCTTGCTAGGAGAGCGTATCAAGTAGGAGCCTGTACACAATTTTGAGAGAGAGAATTCCTTGCAAATCTGCACTAGGATTTAGGAGTAAATTCCTAAAGTGTAGGGGTTTATTTGCACTAGGAAATGGGGTATAGATTGCGCAAGCAAGGAGGAGCTGAATTAGGTGTGTTTGCAGGGAATTTCATGCTATGTTGGTAGTCGTGAGAACAAGCATGTTCTCTAGTGAAATGATATTGCCTTGTAAACGAAATTTGATTGCTCAAAATTATCTCATTAAAATCTACAACAACATGCCTTCAACTGATCTCATGTATCATCTTCTTAGAGATGATCTATGCTCTTATCTAGATAAGTCAAAGTGTTGACTTTTGTTGTAAATGTACTATCTCTCTCCCTATGCCAAACTATTGAAGAACATATAAGAAGAATTGATCAAGGGTTTCCCCACATTGAGGTTTGTCCCTGACTAACACCACATCTTGTGTCCTCTTGTCTTCTGTGATTTATGTTTATGTTCTATATCAGTTTACTTTAATGCTGATGTGATTGCTAATCTAGAAATGATATTGAGCTAACTGTGAAAATTGAAATAAATTGCTTTAAGCATAGAACATACCTAAAATTAACATGGTATCGGAGCTGAGGTGAAGACAATGCCCAATCAAGAGTGAAAGAGCAATCACCGAAGACAGTTAGGAAAGGACAAAAGGATCAATGGGTTCCTCATCCCTCTTCAAATTCATCGAGGGTGAAATCGAAGCAGAGAATATTATCAGAATGGCACAACAGAATATGGCCTACCTAAAGATCACTTCATTGGGAAGATTGGATCTTAGGGTGGAAGGAAAGGCATATAACTAGTTTGGCCATTATGCGAAGGAGTGTCCAAATGGTAGGGACACATCACTTGATGATGATAAAAGTCATTCCAGGGACATATTCAATGGTCAGAGGAATGACAGGTAATGCATGTCATTAAGGAAACGACCAACTCTTCAGAGAAAGCAAGGAACCCAGCTATGAAGAATCAAATGTTGTTTATGATAAGGTAAAGAAGAGTTATCTGTATTGGCCCTCTCCTTTAGATCCTTTAGGAATTTGGCTTATTGATCGTAGTGCTTCAAGGCACCTCATCGAATAGAAGGGTGCTCTCTCGAATTTGGTAGAGACGGAAACAACCATGGGATTATACTTGGAGTTGATGCCACCTATCCCGGAAAGGGTGTAGGGAATATTACCCCTTAATTGAATGAGGGTAACTCTATTCATTTACAAGAATCTCTTTTATGTACCTAATCACAAGAAGAACTTGGGGTCCATCTCGGAAATAGAAGTCAAAGGTTTCAGGGTGGCATTCATTGATGGAAAGGTACGTGTTAAAAAATAGAATTTTCAAAGATGTTTTTTCTCATGGGTTCAGGGTTGGAAATTTGTATCAAGTTGTAGGATGGTCCATTGGGGATCATGTCAATTGACATATCACATCTATAATACCAGAGGTCTACCTATGGGGTTGTACCAGATGTGAGTCAGATGGTGATAGGGATGCCTGAATTCAAGAAGAGCATGAAGGTACATGTCTAAGATGTACCGAAGGAAAATCTTATGAGGGGACCATTCCCCTCATGTAATAGGTCCATAGGTTTGGAGCAACCCGAGGAATTTGAGATTCATGATCGGGAATCTCATGTATACAAGTGGAAGAAAGCCCTCTATGGCTTGAAGCAAAACACCCCTGGCGTAGTATGAGAGGCTTGATAGCTGTCTGATGAAGCTAAGATTCACTAGGAGTGAAACCGATCCAAGCCATTACCCGAAGGTTATGGATGATAGACCTCTCATACCGACACCTTTTGAGGATGACCTATTTCTGACAGGTGTAGACCCTCTCATTTGCAAAAGCAAGAGGGAGTTAGATTCTGGATGTGGAATAGTAAACTGCAAGCCCGTGACTACCTCGTGGATCTTAACTTTCAGAAGTTATATGGTAGTGATGCTGGACCAGATTTGGGAAATGCCTCTGAGTTTCATAAACTCATTTGCATTGATGTTCTTGGTGAACTTCTGTCTGGATATATTTTTTGCAGTTAACATGGTGAGCTCATGTTTGATTGAGCCTTACTGGATTGGTGCCAAGAATCTTCTGAAATATCTTCAGGGCACAATCTCTCATGGATTGAGATACACTACCGAGAATATGAAGCTGCATAATTATTCGAATGCTGATTGGGCAGGTAGTGTGGAGGATCACTAGAGCACTTCTAAGTGCTGGTTCTCTTTGGATTCTGCTTTGATATCATGGATGAGTTGGAAGCAGAAGTCGGTAGCTATAAGCACTGCCGAGACTGAATACATAACTACAAATATGATCTCGTATGAAGCTGCCTGGTTGTCGAAGCTCTTCAGTGAGCTGTTTGTACACATGATGAATACCACTCTGATCCTCTGTAACAACCAAGGGGGGATTCGAATATTGAGGAATCTCATATTCGATGATTGTTCCAATAGATAGACATCAGATACTACCTTATCTGGGATATGGTAAGTCGATGAGCGAGGAGGCTCCATCGAATTGAGACTGATGTATAGGTCATAGACTTTTTGTCAAAGCCATGGGGAAAGGCCAAATTTGTGACTTTCCCAAACGACTTGGAGTCGTTGAGAGACCTTCTTATAAGGGTCCTGCATGTTGCATGCATTGAGTTCTGTGAGCTCTGGGGGGCTTGGGGTACTTACTGGAGCGACATACTACCACAGGGCAACTCACCCTCCCCTGGTGGTGCGCTATTTACAGGGTGACAGGTTCAACCTTTCCTTGTGATACCTCATGGCGACTATGGAATAGGATGATTAGTTCTCCTGTGGATCGAAATGATTAGTTCTCCCGTGGAAACTATGGAACATGATGATTAGTTCTCCTGTCGGTCGGGATGATTAGTTCTCCTGTGGGCCAGGATGATTAGTTCTCCCTTGGAAACTGTGGAATAGGATGATTAGTTCTCCCGTGGCAACTGTTGAAAAAGATGATTAGTTCCCCTGTGGGCTGGGATGATTAGTTCTCCCATGGAATTGTGAAAAAAGGATGATTAGTTCAGTTGTGGGCCGAGATGATTAGTTCTCCCATGGCGACTATGGGGCAGGATGATTCATTCTCCTGTGGATAGGATGATTAGTTCTCCTGTCGAGGTACCCTACCCATGCAGTCTGGGACTCATGGGAAGTACCTCTCATTTGATCAATGAGAAGGGAAATGGGGTTAGGGACCATAGTAGTACTATCAATGGACGCATCGATGTATCCACCGTACTCCCTATGATAGGATGACCTCCATTGGTCTGGGTCAATATGAGTGGTTTGAGACACTCTCTTGTGATATTGATATGGGATCAATAAAATTGACTTTGGGCCAGTAAGAGTGATGTGACACACTCTCTTTAGATGAAACTGACTTCGGGTCAGTAGAGAATGGTATGAGACATTCTCGATCCGTTCTTCTCCTTCATGGTTCAACAGAGCAAAGCAAAGCATAGCTCAACAGAGTAGAGAAATATAGGGCACTGATGGCAGAGAGTTCTCCCTAGTTGAGAGGGAGTGTTAAAATTGGCAACTAGGGCCAAACCCCATGTGGGTCATCTTATTAATGGAAGCTGATATTTTTCTTAGATCACTCTCATCGAGAGGTGTAGGATTGATCTAAAGATCATCCGATTCCGATAAGTATTCATGGAGATATAAATTTATTTGTGTTATGGGACAATTCGTCAAGGTTGGCCAACAACCAAATAAACCCCACTTCTATTCAACGTTTTAGTATAAATAGAGGTGGCCTTCAAGTCATTTCAACACTTGGGATCTCTTCATCTCTACTTGTCTTTGGGTTTTAGAAGGAGAAGAGATCCTAAGCGATAACGCTGCCCTAATCCAGAGGGCAGAAGCTGGAATTGTCGGGAACAATCGGAACTGCCGGGAATAGCCAAAACTGCTAGGAATAGCAGGAATTGCCAGATCTACTGGGAATTGACAGAACATGCAGGAAACTTGACATAGAGGGAAGAAGCCGGAATTGCCGGGAATAACCAGAATTGTTGGGAACAACCGGAATTGCCAGAACAGGTGAGAAAGCTGACGCAGAGGGTAGAAGACGGAACAACCGGAATTGCTGGAACTGTCAGAATTGTTGGGAATAGCCGGAATTGTCGGGAACTACCGGGAATATCCGGAATTGCCAGGAACAACCGAAACTACCGAAACTGCCAGAACAGCCAGAGCATCTGTCTCTGAAGGAGAGCATCATGCAAGGGACAATTAACTAACATTGGGACAGTTGTATGGTACTTAGCAACAAATACACCAAGCATGCAATGCTACAGCTAGCATGCAAGGGACAACTATCATGCAACAACAAGCAAGCTAGGGAAAACAAGCAAGCAAGATGCATCCAAAACATAGGTCAGTAGGGCAACTTGGTGCAGTAATGGCACATAATGCAATACAGTGATGGGTACAGTCATGATTAATGAAGTGTGATGAGATGCATCATAGTGATGATGGGTGCAACATGGTAAAGCGCGGTGAGGTGTAGCATGATGACGAAATGGAACACAATGATAGGTGAAGGAGTCACCTTGGAGAATCAGTTGAAGCAGAATGTCTTCAACTAATCTCATGTATCATCTTCTTAGAGATGATCTATGCTCTAATCTAGATAAGTCA
Organism: Pinus taeda; assembly: GCA_000404065.3. Taxonomy (NCBI): domain Eukaryota; kingdom Viridiplantae; phylum Streptophyta; class Pinopsida; order Pinales; family Pinaceae; genus Pinus; species Pinus taeda. Next base: position 382,969 of record APFE030619637.1, read on the forward strand.
AAGTGTTGACTTCTGTTGTAAATGTACTATCTCTCTCTCTCTGGATAAGTCAAAGTGTTGACTTATGTTGTAAATGTACTCTCTCTCTCTCTCTGTCGAACTATTGAAGAAAATATAAGAAGAATTGATGAAGGGTTTCCCCACATTGGGGTTTGTCCCTGGCTAGTGCCACATTTTTTGTCCTCTTGTCTTTTGTGATTTATGTTTATGTTCTATTTGCAGTTTACTTTAATGCTGATGTGATTGCTAATCTGGAAAAGATATTGAGCTAACTGTGAAAATTGAAATAAATTGCTCTAAGCATAGAATATACCTAAAATTAACAATATGTAACCTGAATCTTGTTGAAGTGGATGAATAAATTGAATGATTTACCTGCAACTTTCTAGAGCATTTATTTATGTTTCTCTTCCTCTAAGATCTCGTAGCATTGTTGTCGTTGTTGTTGTTGCTGTTGTTATTCATGAAAATACAGAAAAAGAGGATATCAATACCCTGTGCAAAGAAGGATGCCTCAAAGAGGCTGTGGACATTATTTTGTATAATCATCTTTCAGAGTCGGCAGCATATGGCACTCTCTTACAAGAATGCACCCAGGAAAAATCTTTAGCACAAGGCAAACAGGTCCATTTGCATATACTTAAAACAAGAATTAATGGAACAAACTTCATTGAAAACCATCTCGTCAACTTCTATGCCAAGTGTAAGGCTGTGGGAGATGCATGCAAAGCTTTTGACAAAATTCCCAGGAGAAATATATTTTCATGGAATAACATGATTGCAGGTTATGTTGGTTGTGGGGACATGGACAATGCAGGGTGGCTTTTTAGTGAGATGGCCGAGCGAAATACGGTGTCATGGACTACTATGATTTCATGATATTCCAAATGGGGGAGTGCAGAGGATGCACGCCAACTGTTTAATAGAATTCCTGTAAGGAATTTCATTTCATGGACTGCAATGATCTCGGCATATGCACACCAAAGGTAGTGCAAGTGGGCATTTGAAATTTATTGTGAAATGCAGTGAGTAGGCATGAAGTCGAACCAGTTCACGTTCGGAAGTATTCTTAGTGTGTGTGCCAACATAGAAGCTCTAGAAGGCGGTAAACAAGTCTACACTGGCATAATAAAAATTCGATTAGAGTCAGATGTTTTTGTGAGGACTACCCTTGTTGACATGTATGCTAAATGCAGGGGTATGGATCATGCACACAAGGTGTTTGATAAATTGTCTACACAAGATGTATATATATGGACAACATTAATTGCAGGATACACAAGATGCAGGAGAATGGAATTTGCACGCCAACTTTTGTTAAAATTCCAGAGAAGAATGTGGTCCCTTGGAATACAATGATATCAGGATATATTCAATAGGGATTTGCTGAAGAGGGTCTTAGACTCTTTTCCCAAATGCAACAAGAAGGAATGAAACAGGTCAGTTACACTTACTCAAGTGTTCTGAGTGTATGTGCTAATCTAGCTGCTTTGGGTTATGGCAAACATAACCAATCGCACATTATCAAAAATTATTTGAGTCTTATATGTCTGTAAACAATGCCCTTGTTACAATGTATTTCAAATGTGGTACTATAGATAACGCCCACCAAATATTCAATAAAATGTCTGATAGAATTGCAATCACATTTAATGCAATGATTATAGGATATGCCCAGCATGGGCGTGGCAAAGACGTTCTGGAGTTGTTTGAACAAATGCTAGAGGTAGGGATTAATCCTGATCACATCACCTTCATTGGTGTTCTCTCAACATATAGCCATGCAGTCTTAGTCGTTGAAGGCTTCCTCTATTTTGATGCAATGAGTCAAGATCATGGCATCACACTAACGATGGATCATTACGCTTGCATGATTGACCTTCTTGGACGAGCAGGACAATTCAATAAGGCTAAGGATTTCATGGACTGCATGCCATTTGAACCTGATGCTAAAGTGTGGGGTGCATTACTAGGTGCCTACAGTATACATGGAAATATAGCATTAGGAAAACGGGCAGCAGAATTCATGATATAGTTTGAACCACAAAATGATGCAACTTATATTCTACTCTCAACATTTATGCTTCTGCAGGTATGTGGGATGATGTAGCAATGGTTATAAAAAAAATGGAGGACACAGGCCTCAAGAAAAAGTAGCATACAATTGGATTGAGATAAAAAAAATAGAGTACACACATTTATGGTAAAAGACAAATCCCATCTGCAAACTGCAGAGATATATGCAACATTGGAGAGATTGGACAAGCATATGAAGGAGAAAGGGTAATTTCCTGACACAAAACCCATGCTGCATGATGTGTCAGTGGAGGATAAGGAACAAATTCTTTGCCATCACAGTGATAAATTGGCTATTGCTTTTGGATTGATCAGCGCCCTTCAGGGACACTTATCTGTATCATGAAGAACCTTCGAATGTGCAGTGCCTGCCACATTCCCACCAAATTCATTTGCAAGATTGTGGGGTGAGAAATTATTGTTAGGGATGCAAACCGCTTCCATCACTTCAGGGATGGATTGTGTTCATGTGGTGATTATTGGTGAGGATTTGCTACCTTTGGCTTGCATCCTTATGCAGGCATCAAGAGCTTGATGTACTGCACACAGATTAACTTATTAAGAAATGTTTTGAGGTTCCGAGTTTTCTATTGAGGTTCAATCTCTGAAGCTTGTTCTTGAAAACTTTAGTAACAGTTCCTTTTCAATACTTAGACATTGAAAATTTGAATGGGTGATGCAAGTCCCATGGTTTTCTATTCTCGGTCATGACAACTTAAATATTATAGTTTTGCTTGGCTTCCTCTAACCTTAAGGATATGCACAACACCAATGATTATGCGAGAATTCGTATTCATGGAGATATGAATTTATTTGTGTTATGGGACAATTCATCAAGGTCGGCGAGCAACCAAATAAACTCCACTTGTGCTCAATGTTTTAGTATAAATAGAGGTGGCCTTCAAATCATTTCAACACACTCGGGATCTCTTCCTCTCTACTTGTCTTTGGGTTTTAGTAGGAGGAGAGATCCTAAGGGATAACGCTGTCCTAATCCAGAGGGCAGAAGCTGGAACTGCCGAGAATAGCCAGAATTGTCAGAACTGCTAGTACTGCTGGAATAGCTGGAATTGCCGGAACTGTCGGAACTGCTGGGAACAACCAGAATTGCCGGGAATAGCCGGAATTGCCAGAATTGCCAAAACTACAGGAACTGCCGGGAAAAGCAGGAACTGCTGGGAATAGCCAAAATTACCGGAACCGCCAGAATTGTCGGAACTGCCAAAGCTGTCGAGAACTGCCAGAACTTCTGGGAACAGCCGAAACTGCCAGAATAGTTGGGAAAGCTGACGCAGAGGGCAAAAGCCAGAACTGTTGGAATTACCGGAATAGGCGAGAAACCTGACGTAGAGGGCAGAAGTCGGAACTGCCGGAATAGGCGGGAAACCTGATGTAGAGGGCAGAAGCCGAAACTTCTAGAACTACTAGGAATAGCTGGAATTGCCGGGAACAACTAGAATTGCCTGAACTGCCGGAACAGGCGGGAACGCTGACATAGAGGGTAGGAGCTAGAACTGTTGGAAACAACCGGAATTGCCAGAACTGTTGGAACTGTCGAAATTGCTGGGAACAACCAGAATTGCTGGAAATGTTGGAACTACTGGGAACTGCCCGGAACAACCAGAACTGCCGGAACTGCCGGGAATAGCTGGAACTACCGAAACTGTTGGGAATTGTCAGAACAGCCAGAGCATCTATCTCTGAAGGAGAGCAGCATGCAAGGGACAACTAACTAACATTGGGACAGTTGTATGGTACTTAGCAGTAAATACATCAAGCATGCAATGTTACAGCTAGCATGCAAGGGACAACTAGCATGCAACAACAAGCATGCTAAGGTCAACAAGCAAGCTAGGGAAAACAAGCAAGCAAGATACAACGAACACATAGGTCAGTATGGAAACATGGTGTAGTAATGACACATAATGCAATACAATGATGGGTACAGTCATGATTAATGAAGGGTGATGAGATGCAACATAGTGATGATGGGTGCAGCATGGTGCAGCGCGGTGAGGTGCATCATGATGACGAAATGTAACACAACGATAGGTGAAAGAGTCACCTTGGAGAATCAGTTGAAGTAGCATGTCGTCAACTGATCTCATGTATCATCTTCTTAGAGATGATCTATAGTCTTATCTAAATAAGTCAAAGTGTTGACTTTTGTTGTGAACATATTATCTCTCTCTCTCTGTTGAACTATTGAAGAACATATAAGAAGAATTGATCACGGGTTTCCCCACATTGGGGTTTATCCCTGGCTAGCACCACATCTTGTGTCCTCTTGTCTTGGCTTGTCTTCTGCGATTTATGTTTATGTTATATCGGCAATTTACTTTAATGCTGATGTGATTGCTAATCCAGAAAGGAGATTGAGCCAAATGTGAAAATTGAAATAAATTTCTCTAAGCATAGAACATACCTAAAATTAACATTCTTTCCATGAACCTACCTGGTGTGTCTTTTGACTGCGAGCATTTGAGTCGATTGATCACGTTTTCCTTCACTGCCCCTCCATATTACCTTTCTGGACTCAAGTTCTATCTTCACTCTCAATTACCTTGAGATGGCAGGGGGACACCATCCTTGAGGCCTGGAAAATGTGGTGGACATCTTCTTAACATTCTAAAATTAGGAACCTCCCTCATCTAGTTTGCTGGTCTATTTGGCTGCTTTAGAACAAATCTATTTTTAAGGGTATTGAACCTCTCTGGTCACATGTCTGCACATGTTATATTTTTATACACCAACATTCTATAGGATGACCGACCTACACGTCAAAGAACTATTATCCTTGAAGTCATTGATAGGAGTCTCCCATGGCTTATTTTGATGTGTCTGCTCAGGAGAATGGTTGTGGTGGGGGGATCCTTTTACATCTATATGATAATAATTTTTTCAAAATTCAAATAGGTTTGGGCATCAGAACAAACAATTTTGCTGAAATGATCACCCTTAGACACCTTTTACACTTTGCATTAGAGGAGTGTAGGCATATACAAAATTTTGGCGACTCTAAGATCATCATTAACTAGTTCAAAAACATATCTATTTGTCATGTGCACACACTCAAGAATATTCTGGCTAATGTTTTACTTTTGAAATCACATTTTGATTCCATCTGTTGTCATCACATCTATAGGGAACGCAATCAGGTTTCCAAATGATTATCCAAGGAGGCCTCAATCCAGCCTAGTGGTCTATGGTTGATTCAGGGGCAGAGGGGACCAGAATTCTACCAGTACTTCCACCGCCCATACATTGATCAGAGGATTCAAGGGGTAGACATGCCTTGATTTCATGGTTTCTTGAATCACAGGCAAACTTTTTCTTCCAATACAACTTTTTTAATGTACATATCTATGTCTGACTTGTAATTATAGATTATTTAATTATTCCCAGAATTCCCTATGGGGTTTTCGTATAACAACATCTGAAGGTGGACTGCCACACTTTACTGCATATGCTTCTCAAAGCATCTACAATATGTAATTTTCAACTTATTAATGAAAATTAACATTTTTCCTTAGGGAAAAAATTAACATTAGTAAGATACTACTTAACATAGAGTTTGGGTGTGATTCCAAATTTATAAATATGGTATTTTAATAAGGTTTTCATTATTAGAGGTATCATTGCTATGCAAGGTATCTCTTATTCTTTTGAGACATAAGTAATGTGGGCAGCACCATCTACTCTAGAACACCTATTTTGATATTTCTCATTCATAACATGGAAACTATCTTTGTAAATGAGATCTTAAAATAGATAAAGTTGCGAAGGAACCCATACTTAGGTATAAAGGAGTCAATTTGATTTTAATTTAATCATAGTTTTTTTTTTTTTTTTTTTTTCTTTATGAAAAGATAAGTCCATACTTATCTCTTTTATATTTGATTTTGTCTACTTCCTTTGTCTTCCCTTCATATTTTTCTAATTAATTCATAATTGTTGATACATTATAATTATATATATATTATATATATAATGGAAAGAAATTTTCAAATTAAATGACAGAAATGTATTAAATAATCATCCTCCTTTTCAATCTTCACCATCCAGTTTTATACCTATAAAAAAAATTAACAAAATGCACAATTCTTAAATCCACAATGTAAAAAATGCAAAATACTTTGACCCTTGAATCCCAATTAGGTCTAGATGTAATTGGACACCTTATTCTCAGCTTGAACAACCGAGACCTGCTTAAAAGAGCGGGCTGGAAAACCAAGTCAATGCAAAGAAAATACTTCCCTCGATGCAACGACTGAGGACCGAGGACGATTTCAGTGACACCTCTCCAATAATCTCAGTTTGGGTATCATAGCTCTTGTCCTCTTGCCGCCCTAGGGGCTCAGTCATGGAATAAAATAGTCACTCAATAAATTTTCATAATTTTAAATTAAATAGCATTAATTAATAATTAAAAGTACAGACCTATAGATAAGCCATTTTGATTATATCTCAATAAGCATTTCCATCATCAATATCTACCATCAACATCAATATCTACCATATAAACATGTTTTTTATATTTGAATTTCATTATCATGTATTTTGATTTTATTATTATTATTATTATTATTATTTCTTTTTAAATCGATAGTTTAAATCATCTTAAAAATCACATGAATAAAACTACTTATAAAACTCAAATTTCAAATATAATTTAATTAATTCAAAATTATTTATAAAAACATAAATTTTAACATCACATATCCCCTGCTGTAAAACTCATTTGATTTGGTGGATTTAACAAAATAAAAATTTAGAACTTTATTATTGAGTCCTTAAAGTGGGTAAAAGATTTTAATGTTTTATGTTTATTATTTACACATACCTTTACACATACCTTCACACCTCTAAAGCTTTGATTTTTATGTTTTATGTTTATTATTTACACATACCTTCACACCTTTAAAGCTTTGCTTGACAGATAATCACACCTTTCTAAAGCCAATGCAGTTTTATTTGGTTCCTATGCAGTTTTATTTGATTCCTACTCTCTTTGTGAGAAGAAAAAAAAATACAATCAGAAGGTAAGGAGATGAAAGATGGGATTACCGAGAAAGCTACTACAAAGAGGGATTGAACATGATAGAAGAAACCAACAGAACTTACAACAATGAATGGGTTACTAATCAAATTCTTAGAGCTCGGCTAATGAATGGGTTACCAATCAAATTCTCAGTGCTCGAATGGAAAAAATTACTTAGGGTAACTTGTAGGTATGTGTTGGGTAAGAAATGTCTTTCTATTTTTTGAGGAACACACTTGAGATTATTAGTCGTATGTAGGAAGAAATCATAAATCTATGTTATTTATTCAAAGATTTGATAAGTAAAACTTTAAATTGGAAACCAAACATCTTATTTTCACTTAGTCATCAACCATTCATAGAATTTGATAGTGTGGCCACCATTTTTTCCACACAAATATTTGATAGTGTGGCTATCATTTCTTTCATGAAAATTTTAACTGCAAGTCAAAGGAGACTCCGAGGAGAAAAAATGTCAAAAGGATCACGAAAAATTAGAAGAGAAAAACCTTGTTGAATAGCAAACTGAGAGCAAAGAATTTTCAAATTAGAATGAGCCACACAAAAAGCATAAATAGATTTTGAATATTTTTAGTTGATAGCTATTTTGTTTTTAACTTAACTTTATGTGATTCATAATGCTTAGAGAAATAGTTCTCTAGGATGAATCACATGTATATTTTGGAGTCATATTTAGAACCAATTAATGTGGTTCATCTTTCTATTCAGACATAAACCACGTTAGTTAGTTTGAAACACATTCCCCTCAAAATATACATGTGATTGATCATAAGAACTATCTCTAGATTAAAATTTTGCTAAACTTAAAAATTTGAGACTTAAATCGCTAAAAAAAAAATCAACAATGAATAAACTAATCAACAAACTATTATTAGTAAGTTTACATTACAAAAAAATCAACAATGAATAAGCTAATAAACAAACTATTATTAATAAGTTTAGGTTACAAATCCAGTACTTCAAAGCAAACCCCATTAGATCTTGAAATCATAGACACAACTTTGGGCTACATAGGCTAACAGGGCAGCCATAATGCTTGATTGCAACAACAAAATATTGGTAAGGCATAGATATCAAGAAGAACTAAAGAAAACTTCTAACTTCATCTTTGTAAAAACAAATTCAATAGGTAGGCTCATTTTTAGTGCTCCCGTTTGAGAACTCTTATATCATTATCTTTTAACAGATTTATGTACCTTCAGATGATGCCAAGATGTAAGTTGACTTAGTTTGATTGGAAGAACATTTTGGACACATAAGTTCACGTTTTTTTTTTTAATTAAAAATATTATGAAAAAGAGTTTACATCGGTGTTTATTCTGAAGAGATCTAGAAATTTCATTAACGAAGGGAACTTTAACCATTTACTTTTATTTTATTTTATATAAATTTGTATATATAATTTAAATTATAAAATTAAAATAAATTATTAAAAAAATCTTATAAAATTTTACTAATCATTTATGCGTATATATTTTAATTATTTTATATAATTATATTTAAATTATTAAAAAGGTACTAACTGAAATATTATAAAACTGATCTTTTTTGTTGTTTTGTTGACATTTGAAAAGTTTTTGATATAGTTCTCTGAGATAAGCAATAACAAAGACTAGAAGAGATGATGGTTCCTTTAAAGTTGAGGGTTGATATAATTAGGCTATATGAGAATGTTGCTGCCAAGATTAAGGCCACTGAGGGTTGGTCTAAAGAAATTAAATGCAATACTCATGTTAAATAAGGGTATCCTCTTTCCCTACTTTTTTGGCATTTACATAAATAAGTTAGAGTGTTTGGAAGTTGCTAGATGCGATCGCCCCAAGCTAGCTAATATGGTCATTAATCTTCTCCTTTATGATATAGTATAATAAATTATTGATATTTTTATACTGAAACAAATATAATCCATTTTGAATGATAAAAAATGAAACAACTAATAACTAAATTTTTATCTTACCAGAGCTAAAATTTTAATAATATATATTTTCTTTTTATGTATATTTTTTAATAATTATTACTTAAAGAATTAAGATATATTTTCTTTTTATATTATATTGTTTTAAATTTATTCCTTAAAGAATTAAGTTTTTAATTTGATATATTTAGTTTCGTTATAATCTAAATTTTTTATGTTTTGTTTTTTTAAATATATTTGTTGGTAAATTTTGTTTAAGATTTGGTATAGATTTGATCTATTTACAAATTTCAATTGTGAAATTTCTATAATTTTAATATTAGTGCTTTGTAATCTATTTATGTATTTAAAAATATCTATAGTGCAGAGGGACTAGTGCCCTTAAAAAAAACTATTTATTTTGCATTCCCATATTCTGGGGACTAGTTGACCCTTGGGAGAATTTCCCCAAACACTTGGGATCTCATCTAGGAGTTGGGGACATCTTGGTAGTTCCAAGATGTCACTGGGAGATTTCAAGGATGTTTCCGATAGATTTCAATCTGTGGTATAAATTGCATCTAAAAACATGAGCTTTGTATGGTGTGTTTCAAATTGAGGTTTTGGTGATTTAGATATTGTATTTTTAGCGGCAAAATGATAAGAAGCAAAGCCTCCATGTCAAGAAATCGAAAATGCAACATTTCAAAAGGCTAATCCATGTGGTTATTGCTCTTGTTCTTTCTCATTTTTCATATCATCTTAGCTTTTACATATTGTAAAAGCTTTTAGCATCCGAACCTCAAGTATTGTGAAACCAATAATTGTGATTGGAATTGGTACTAAATGTTTGAATAAATTACTATTCAATCCCCTTCTTAATTTGAATATGAGTTAAATCTCTTTACAAAATCAAAATATTTCATAGTGGTTTTCAACACAATTATAAAAATTTGCAAAACCCAATAATAATAAAATATATATATATATATATTTAATATGGTTATCATTAACCAGAAATATGAGGAAGAAAAACTATTATCCAGAAACTTCTATGTCTTACAAATTTTTCAGAGTCCTTATTGCAAATTAAAATTAATTACAATTAAGATTCCTAAAGTTAAAGCTTATGTATGGTAGCTTGGACGGTCATGCTTGCAATATGCACATAAAGTGGGCTTGTTGGCGAAGCTCTGAAACTCTTTCAATACCGGAACACAACGTGGCTTCTTGGACAACCATGATTGCTGGATATGCTTAGAATGGATACAGTCTAATATCCGGTATGTCTACTTGGACAACCATGATTGCTGGATATGCTCAGAATGGACACGATCTAAAATCCCTGAAGCTTTTTAGACAAATGCAACTTGTGGGATTGAAGCCAAACTTAGAATTCTATGTTAGTGTTCTCCCAGTTATACCTGGTTTCTGAGTTACCTACATAGGAGATCTGGTTTCTGAGTTACCTACATAGGAGATCTCATCGGCAATCTCCCTATTCGTTCAAGGGATTTGGCCATTCTTTTCTTTTTTATATGTAGACAAAGCCCATCCCCGTAAGATACATTTAGAAGCCTGAAATGCACCTTTGTGATTTCCGTTTCCATTTACAAGTGAAGTTATTCAAGGTTTGTTGATACAACTTCAGACCCGGGAAACTAATCATTTGTAACTATTTTTAATAGTAGGTATCTGTATTGGCTTGGCTCTCTTGTCTGTCACTGAACCTGGGCTCTGGTATGAAGGTAAGCCAATCTTCTTTGCCACTTTCCTAATAACAACCTTGCTGAGATAAAGGAATTCCTAATGAACTGCCTTTCTGGCCTTACCCTTCGGACATCATTGTAAAATGGTAGCTTATTGATTGTCTTTAAGGAAACTCCCACGGAGTTAAAAATAATGGGTGTCATGTCCCGCATCGAAAACTTGCCTAAAATCTTCAAGTTAGAGGCATTCCAAATTCAAAATAAAATTATTATCTTATTCAAGTCATCACTACAGCAACAAACCACCCACCCTGAATGTAAACCTTGAGGTCTTTGGATAGGTTAACACAGAGACGACGTTGGGGCAGAGGGATGAAGAAACTCTTGGTGATCAGGATAGATATACATAGTCCTATTTCTGTTTGAGATATAAGTACCAAATCTAGCTTGTTCCCAAGCTATATATATATATATATATAAAAGATACCCATTTCGAGAGCCATAGGTTTCAGTACGAGAGCCATATGCAACATCAGGCCACCCATCTTTTTATATCCCCATGCTTTTGCTAATGGGTTGAGACTTTACTGAACTATAGTTAGATAGGTCTATTTACTGGTATCCCTTAAGCATAGAATTCAACATCATCTTATAGAGGTTGATGGGTTGTTGTATTGATCCAATGATTACCTCAGTGAAAGACTGATGAATTATTGAGGTATGACACAGAGAATGACCGGGGTTATGGATTTTTCCTTGTTCTAGCCTCCTTTCTCTTGCTTTCCTCCAAATGAATATCTGGCTTGTTCATTCCTTCCTCGTCCTATTTAGAATCACTTCCTTCTTTTAGAGCACTACTACCTTAATAGAAGGGAGAGGAATAAACAGGGAGAGGCAGAGACATAGGTTGGTCCTCGATCATCGATTGCTTTCACTGCCTCTATTCCTTCCACCTTCGATCTTGCTCCTACCTACCTATATCTTTCTCTTTCCCTAGCCTTTAATAGAAGTTTCAACATCCAGTCACAGTTCTTATAAATGCAAGTAAAACTAGCACAACCACATTTACCAATGTATTGATATATGCGGATAGGCTTATATGAAACATATATACAACCACATTTTCCAATATGGTTGATATATGCTGTTAGACTTATATGAACCACATTAATAATTATTATGGGTATTTTTTTAAACACCAACTATTTATGATTATTAATAACTATATAAATAATAACAACCCTATTATTTATATATTATTATATTAATATAATAAATAATAATATAAACTCATAATAATATTAGTAATATTAATTAATAATAAGATAACCCAAATAATATTAGAATTATCAAATTAATTATTATAAAAATATAAAAATATAATAATTTATTATATATTATAATATAATATAATACTTATTACTATTAATAATAAAATATATAATAATAATACATTATATATTTTATTAATATATAGTAATATATATAGATATTATATAATAATAAAAATAATAAAATTAATTATTATTATATTGAATATATGTGTATTTTTAACCAATTATTTTAGATTATAATAACTATATAAATATGGCAACGATATTCTAGATATTTATATAATAATAATTAAAATTATAATTATAATAATTCTTAGGCTTTATTAATTCAACGATTTTATAAGAAGAGCTTCGGCATAAAATCACATGAAAAAGATCATTGTCGACGCGTTTCGAACCAACTAGTGTGGTTCATCGTCAGGACAAGTTGAAGAAACAAATCTAGCCTAGCATGTTAAATAGACTGTGCAGAGACTCCAATGGCTACCTAACGGCTAATTAACGGATATAGTAGGCACCTAGGTCGGAAAGCTTTCCTTACAGCCTCTAGGAATGCGCTTAAGAAGAAGGAACCTAAGGAACGACAGCTAGGTGTCCATCTTCCCTATGTCCAAGGGACCACAGACAAGATTGCTAGAATCCTCAGAGGGTGTGTATCTGATTCCTTGCTCCTGTGGGACGCCCTATATAGGAGAAACAGGGCGCTCCATAAGGCAAAGAATGTGCGAGCATATAGTTGACCTGAGACATGGAAGGACCAAATCTTCAGCTTTAGCAGAGCATGTGGACAAGACCAGACATCTTGTCTGTATGGAGGATGCCAAGGTTATTGCTAAGGTATCTCATTTCCATCATCGTAAGTTAAGGGAAGCTTTAGAAATTGAAAAGAGGCCTGACAATCTCAACAGAGATGACGGCTGGAAGGTAAGTAGGTGTTGGATCCCCGCCCTGTCTTCTTAGGTTTCCTTTAGTTTTTTTTCTCTTGTACTTCACCTCGTGTGTCTCTTTGTCGCCCTTCCTGGTTGTTTTCTTCCGGTGTTTGGTAGAATCTCATGTTTGATATAAAATTATTTATAGATATAGATATTGAGCGGCTATACATTCTCCCCCGCTTCTACTTATGAGTATTATCATTAAGATTATCATTCGTCTTAATGTTAGATATATGCATCGTTTATATAAATATTTATAAATATATATATATAATTATATATATATATATATATATAATATTATTATATATTATATATTAGTATATTATATATATATATTATTATACTATAATATATATATATATATAGTTATTTATTTATAATTCCAATTATTTGATTTGATGTAGTTGTATGATTTTTACATTATCTAATTATTTAATGCATTCATTAGGTCATTATTAATACGGAATTAGTTACTATTTATTCTTGGTTCTAATTTTATTTTCTTTCATAGTTTTATCTTTATCATTATTACTAAGTATTTATTTATTTATTTAGATATAGATATCTCTCCTATCTTTAAACTTTACATTATATTCTAATAAATTAATACATACATACATACATACATACATACATACATACATACATATATATATATAA
>APFE030619652.1:1278-36971 GCA_000404065.3 Pinus taeda
CTAGACACAAAACTCGATGTAAAACTTGGCACAAAAGGGATGCACAAATGGATGAAAAAATGGATGCAAAAAATGATTTAAAAAAGGATGCAAAAAAGGATGTAAAAGTCGATGCAAAAGTTGATGCAAGTGTAGGTGCAAAAAGTGAATGCAAATGAGGATGCAAAAGTATGTTAAACAAAATTAGGTGCCAAACTTGATGCAAAACCTGGAACAAAACTTGGTGCAAAGGATGACACAAAACTTGGCATAAAATTTGGTGCAAAATGTGGTGCAAAACCTATTGCAATACCTGGTGCTAAACCTGGTGTAAGACGTGGTGCAAAACTCGATGCAAATTTTGTGTCAAGTTTTGCACCATATTTGATAAATGGATGCAAATAGCACCAAAAATGGGCTCTAGATGAAAAAAAAGTAAAAAAGGATGCTAATCACAGGATTTGTTGTAGTGTAGAAAGCTTCATTTAGCTTGCTTTGTGTGCTTGCTTGGTTTAGCCCACCCTCGGATGTCTTAACTTTAGCCCTGTGTGAAGTTATGTTTTACTTTCTCTTTGAATCCCTTAATAAATGCTAGTCTTGGCCAAAAAGTCATGCCGATCAGCCATTAGCGCTAGTTGTAGTACTAGTTAATCATGACGATCGACACTACTTTTGGCCCAAAAGACGCTCTGGTCTTAGGGGTAAGAAAAAATCAAAATTTCTTCCATTCCAGTGCCAGTGTGTCTTAACCCTCAAAGTCTCTTCTTCCTCTCAAAAGTGACTAGGATGCTTTGTTTTCAATTGAATGAGTGAAAGAGTCTCATTTGTTCTCTAATTTTGAGTGTCTCTTTTCTCTTTCCAAGCATAGATTACATTGCTTGGTTTGTCGATTGAAGCATTTATGTGTTTGGTTTGTTCGATTCAGGGAAGAAGTTGCTTCTAGTTTCATTTATAATGATTTGGATTTGATTGATGCTTGTTTGTTCAGAATTGTGAAAACTTTCATTTAAAGTGCTTTATGTGAAAGACTCGTTTTGAATTTTATGAAAAGGATAACATCATTCTAGTTTACTTAAGTGAAAATATTGCATGAGTAGAGTTATTTAGAAGCTAGAATTGTATCATCGTAAGCATTGCAAATGAAATGAAACTTCTTTTATTGTTATAGGAATATTAAGTGCATTTAAGAGATTTATTAGTGAAAGATTTTATTCCTCGATTATTGCATTAATTTGTGTTCTCTATCTCTGAATTAGTGTTAACTTTCATCGAAGACAAAAATCTCTTTTATCATATAGTTAAATATAGGAGATTTTAGATGACAGTGGTAGGGCCTTGTAATTGAAACCTAATTCAAGATCAACTGTTAAAATTTATTGAATTAACCTAAGGAGGCACTGAAACTTGACACTCACATTTAGTGGTCTAGGCTAGAGAGGTCTTCCGACATCTTTAAGCCTAGAAGTTTCCGTTCGCTTCAGCACTAGACAGCCCTAGTATGAACTTATGCTCACCATACCATCATGTATATTAACGAGATACCCCACAAGGTTTGAAATCCTTTATCTGTTGGAAGTCGAGTCTTCCGCCTTGTAAATGTGAGACACTGAACACAAAATTTGGGGAGATTTCCTACCTGTACTTCTCGATTAACCGAGAGGTATTCTGTAGTTCATGGTTACCTGGTAATCCTTCATGCCTAGAGTACCCTAAGTAGTCATTTTTGATCTTTACTAACTCTTTAAATTTAAAAGATCATCGAGCACTTGTCCTTTCAAGCTCGTTAATTTCGGAAGCAACTAGAGTCACCTTTTGTCGTTTTATTGACTCTTAAAATAGGAAAAGGAAAATTTTTGTTTCAGTGTCTTAAAATTAAATACCCACAAAATATTCTTGGTTAAATTTATCTTCCTTAGTGATCCTTTAGGGTCGATTCCAATGGTAACATTTCCAGAGTCTACTAGTCAAGGGTTCCCTTCGGATGGGAATCCTGGTCCTTTTCCTTCTTTTGAAAATGTTGGTGCTCCTTATATGGAAACATTATCCCCTCCTGGGATAACCATTGGTTTACCTATCTGGTTGTTTTCGACCTCTGTGGTCTCGAGTGTCCCGACTCCTATCCAAGCATCCACTTCATTCGAATCACGTCATGATGATTCTAAGATTGACCCCTCACCTTCTTTCCCTACTTCTTCACTCTCTTCTTCTACTTCACCTAGTGAAACTTTGAAATCTAGTAACGAGGAGGCTAATAAGAAGAAGAAGAAGAAGTTAGATAAGCAAGAGGTCAACCATGTAATTGCTACTCCAAATGCACCTCCCATAGACAAACCTTTCCATGCTCCACGAAAGTTAAAATTTCCTTGCAGGATATGTAAGGGTGAGCATCTCCTTTGAGACTATCCTGGTATACCCAGAGTCTTAGAGGTATGGGCTCAAAATCTAAATCAGCCATCCCCATCGACCTTCTGAGATCATGTTGATGTTGCACCCTCAGTTACCAACGGTAAGAAGAAAGGGAATATTAGATTCCCCTGTAAGTTATTTGAAGAAGAGCATATTTTTCACCTTTTTCCTATTATGGATAAAGCTTCCAAAGTCTTGGAAAATCTTATACCTCCTCAACCCCAACTTCCTATTGGTTATCAGAGGCCTTCTTCTAACCCTCTCCCAGTTGGTAAAGAGATTCATTTGGATTCATCTCTTTCCCATCATGCTCTTCCTGAGCGAGACTCTCTTATGTCTATTCCCGACCAGCCATTGGTCAAAAAGAGTTTCGACTTGGTTCTACCACCAGTCCCTCACTCTATTCCGGAAGAGAGTAGTGATCATACTGCCCATGTTCTTCTCATCTCCTCAAATTCTCATGAATCAACGAGTGACCCTCCTATCCCAGTTGTTCAGGATAGTGCTTCTCCTATACCTATACAACATGGGGGAAATCGTATGATACCCCCACCAATTACTTATGTCATCTCTTTCGATTGGGGTCCATTGAACACTTTCCACCTCCCACCTTATGTGCCTTTCTATATCACATTGCAAGCCTATAATATGAGAGTACCTAGCCCTATATTAGATGAAGGTGCATCTATTAGAATTATCTATTCTACTACTTGGCAAGCTTTGTGTTATGAAACCAACTCACAAAAATATAGAAAAGATCGATGCACACCTTAGAAATAAGCCTCTCTAAGTGGGAAACCTCCTTTACATTACACAAATGAATGGTTCTTGGATGATCCAAAAGAAAACATCTCCATTTTATATATAGGAGTCTAAGGGGTCATAATATAATCAGAGCCGACATAACAATAATAATGTAACGACATAATAACAACAATAGTGGGCTTCTATGGGGCACAATAGTAACAATATGGGGACTACATGAGTACAAAAATATAATAAGCAAGTTATGCTAATAACAATAAGGGGTTACACTAGTAGTATAGGGGCATAACATGCCCCTCTCCTTCAAAAAGTGTTGTCCTCAATGCTTGAGCAATTTTTTATGCTTATGTATAAACTTTTTGTCCTCCCATGTGGAATCTTTAGTGGATAAGTCCTTCCACTTGATGAGATACTCTAAAATTAATTCATTTCCTAGCTATTGGGTTCTTGTTTCTGTGATTACTCCAGGTTCCAATATGATTTTTCCTTCCTCTTCAAGTTCTGGAAATATTGTTTGAGTTCGGATATTATGCAACTTTTTAATGAGTGGCCACACTTCTTTGTCCTTCATCCATTCATCCCTTGTTTTGTTTATCCATTTTGGTTGGATAATAGAAATATCACAAAAAAATGCTTCCACATCCTCATCCTTTCTTGAGAGTGCATCTCCAACAAAAAATTTCTTCCCTTTTTTGTAGATGATGTCAAAGTCATAACCCAACATATTTGTGACCCATTTTTTATGTTCTTCTAGCGATAATATTTTTTCTAAAATGTATTTAAGACTATCATGATCCATTTTTACCTTGAAGTATCTTCCCATTGGGTAAGGTCACCATTTCTTAAGTGCATGTATTATTGCCAACATTTCCTTCTCATAAATAGCTTGTTTGAGATGTAGCTGTAAAAATACCCAATAACCTACATCATAAAATTTTTCACTACGATGTTGATCTACCTGTTTTTTCATTCGATTCTTCACCAAAGTGGCATTATCCTTTAAAATTTGGAGAACTTGTTGTTGATGGTCAATGTGATCTTTCACTCCTTGAACCTTTTTCTTCTTGATATTTACTTCTATATTGATAGTTTGAGGAGTGGTAATTTCTTCTAATGCTTTACAACATATGGTCGAATACGTATCATTAAAAAACTGTTGGAAGAAAACAAGAAAACTTGGAACAAGAAACTAATAAATGCATTATCGATAGATAGGCTTACAACCAAAAAATCCATTGGAACTAGTCCTTATGAGTTAGTCTATAGCATGGAAGTTGTATTTCCTTTATCACTGGTTGTTCTTGTCATGAAAATACTCCAAGACGCTGAAGTGGAACCTAATAATATTCATAGAAAGATAAACCACATTATCAATTTGCAACAAACCAGGGAGGAGTTGTACAAAATATCACAAGTGTTGCAGGAGAAGCTTAAGAAGATATTTGATAGAAGAACTAAGGCAGAAAATTTCTACCTTGGAGATAAAGTGTTAATATGGGATTCTAGAAGAGAGGATAAGGGGAAACATGGGAAATTTTACTTCCTATGGAAAGGACCATACATCATCTATGCTTTCAAAGGAAACAATGCATATTTTCTTAAAAAATCAGATGGTACAGAAGTAGAAGAAGGACCAGTCAATGGTCATATGTTAAAGCATTACTTTGATCCTACATACTAATGTTATTATGTTCTTCATGTACATATTATATCCCTTTTAATTTCAAACTGTTCATTGGATTGTAAAGTTTTGGAGTTGAAACCTGAAAAGAAGGCCCTAAGATTCAGAAGTATCATTTTCATACATATAATAAAGTAGCAAGCAAAAGAAGATTGTAAAACACAGTGAAATTCATAAAGAGGCCATTGATCTACTATTCTTGACTTCCAACCAGGGAAATTCATCCCCAAGTGGAGCCACTGTTATACCCCTATACCAATAGGTGTCATATATCATGATCGACTTGTTGAAATTTGTAATATGTTCAAACATTTTCTTGTTGCAAAGGTTTTCCATATTTGTTAAAAAATAAAAAATAAAATTAAAAATGTAAAGAGGGTATGCCCCAAAATAAAAATCAGAGGGTGAAAAGAATAAAAAGATGGTCAAAAAATGAAAGAAAATGAACACCACCAAAAGAAAAGACCAGGAAAGTGTGCAAGTCTAAATGCTACTACTTTTTACTTTTGTATAGTAAATAATTGTGTGCAACTTGTCATTTATGCCACAATTCATGAATAGTCAAATAGTTTAAGCTTATCTAGTTCATTTTTCAATTTCACGTTGTAGAAATAAAGAATAAAGATCTGACCAAAAAGTTTAATCTTGGCAGATAAGTAAATATGTAGAGTGAAAAAAGGAGCTCAACAGTTTAATCTAAGCCCTTGTATAATAAGTGTAGACTTAGATAGGCATCACTATATAAAAGAAAAATGTTTGATAAAGGTTTAATAGTCTATGTGCACCCTAATAAAGAAGTGAAAATGCTAGGTTAAGTAGGTAGGGTAGGTAAATGATGGTTGCAAAATAAATGTGTGGTGAATGATAAGTTTAAATGTGTAGACTTTCTCCTTTCATCACTAAGCAAACACATGTATCACATGGATGACACATCAACCAAGCAAAGTCAAAAATAATTAACTTCCCTACTCATTTTTATTAAATTTTCACTAATTTCCCCTAAGTTCTGAGGTATCTATCAAATTAGAGGGGCTCAAAGCATTTCTCCGACTTTTGGAGGGGCCGGACCCTTGCCCCAACAATTTATAATGCCTGAGTACTTAATCACATTCATCAATGATCACATCCATTCATAAGTCATTCATCCCTTTTATAAAAAATTTCCTACGTAAAATCCTATTTTACTTAGGGAAATTAAAATATTTTCCCTAAAAACCCTTATTTTTCATTTAATCTAACTTTTAAATATACACATGAAAATGTTTTGGACTTAGCGTTTTTTCCATTCATTTCGTCATATTAATTACTAACTTGTATTATTAGGTAGTTCCCCCATAAAGGTTACTCACTCCCGTATTATCATAACTATGTAAAAAACACCAAGATCTTATATATCACACCCCTCGGTTAAAATATAACCATAATATAATCTTAATTGGGATTAATTAGTTAATATGTAACTAATTAAGAACCCTGACTCCACCACATTAAAGGAGGACTAATTAGTTGCCAGGATTAATTAATAAACTCACTGACCAATCACATCACCCCTGATGTAATTATATAGCTTTTATTATGTTGGACCCACCCTCATTAACCTTCTGCCACCTCACCTCCCTGGCAGTCATCCAATCAATACCCTCACATCCGACAGTTGTCATGCATATCACATGGCCCTCTGTGACCGAATGTTAGCACATGATAGCAAGCAGTTTTACAAAGAGTGCCATCGCCACACATCACTCATCCTATGGAATCACGCAGCCCCCCTTGAATACCACCTCCCCTCCACTAGCGGTGTGATAAAACTACTTACCACCTCCCACTAACGATAAAGAATTAGATCATTCACCTGCTGCCGCCACTTGTCCTAATCCCGAAACCCGCCAAATTTTGGCTTTGTATAAAAAACAAAAGAAATCATTTTGTCATTCTATTCTGCGAACGCATACATCCATGCAAACTAAATGTCGAGGTCAACTAGCTCGTGCACCCAACCGCCAACCACCTCCAAAATTTGCAGTCGATACCGCTTAGAGTCCACCATTTACCGAGTGACCCTGCATTCCATCACCCTTACTTAAAACATGTATTTACCAAGTTTTTTTCTAGAAACCTGTGAATACTTTCTTTCTCTACAATTAATTGAAAAGAACCCCAAATTTTACCATAATTCAGTTACCACACTTGAAATTCAAGTTCCCCAAAGCCTTTGTTTTCACCAATTTCCCATAAAAACCCCAGCTTCCTATCTGAATCCATAAGAACTAGAGTGGAAACCCCCGTTGCCCTAAATATTGCACCTATTACTAACCCCCACTGTGACTTAGACTATCTTCCCCTCGCAAATAAGGATTTAAAAAAAAAAGACTTGAGTACTGATAAAGAGCATTTGAAAGTCATTTGCCAATGCTGAGATAATCACCTGAATGGCTATGATACCATGGGACTATGGGAGTCTAGTCTCACAATGTACTTTCTCCCTTGTGTGCACATTTTCCCTGACATTATACATCAGTTTCATGCCAACTATGATCCCAACCTCAGAGCAGTAATGTCCCCAAATAAAATTGTCCTCCTCACCATTACTGTAGACTCCATCAATGAGATGCTTCAATTTCAACCTAGTCAAACCCTCACCCCCATTTTCCTTGAAGATTTTCTTGAGAAATCATCCAAATTGTCCCAGTCTCAATTGACTATCCTGCGCCAAACTTTCATATATAAGGAACATCAAACGAATAATCCCCCTCCCTATCTGTCAATTTTCTTCACACAAACAAACAGAATTATAGCTGATATGATAGTTGCAGTCATGGGATTTAGTACTAGTGAATATGTAGATGAATTGACCTTATTATGATGACCATATTTACCACTGGACAACCCCTACCAATGGTCCTTTAGACCAGCTTGGTGCTAAGAGGCACAAGCTAAATCCTCATTCGAAAGAAGAATTTTTTGAAGAAGCTATAGGGAGTTTGAGGAAAGAAGGTGCCTACAGTCAGTATAGATTCCCAGCGGGTGAGACACCTTCTAGTTCACAAAGATAAGAGCTAGAAAGACAACAAATCATTGAAGTTTCATCCTTTAGGACTTCATCTAACAAGCCCTTAGACATCAAAAAAAGATTCAAAGAGATAAAGGCTAGAAATGAACCATTAAGGGCCCAAGTCTATAACCAATATATAAAGATGGCTCCTACCAATCAGACAAGGTTGATGTCAACTTATGACACCAAGGAAAGTAAAATGCAAATGATATTTTTGAAGCCTAAAGTAAAATAGCCTTAGTCACTTGCAGACTACCTCAAAATTGATTTTGAGGTCTTGGCCAAGGACATTCACCCCTTAGATCAAACTGAATTGCATAAGAATGCAGGGAAAATGGTGTATTCAACGTTGACAAGTAAAGCCATGATGGCACATAGAACAGAAAATTCACTAAATAATAACACTACCCAACTACAGTTAGAAATAGTCTCCTCATATGCAAAAGAAAATAGAATTAAATCATTGGAGGAGTTAATTATTGGATTGAGTCACAACCCAAAAGATGTAAGAGCTGTAGAAGCCCTGATGAAGAAGAAAAACGAAGACATAGCTTCCTTGAGAAAGTTGTTAAAGTTTCCTCCACTAACGCATCCACAAACTACTGAAGTTATAGAAAAGAATGACGAAGAAAAGCTTATGGACCTAGTCCTCAAGCTAGATGAACAATTGGAGGTGACTGAGCAGGAATTAGAAAACTCCCTAAAATGCAAGTAGAGTGAGTCAACCTCTCAGCCTCAAAATGTAGTACCAATAGTCTCCACGAAAGTTCTTTCAACATTGGCCAGAGCTCTTGCACCAAATATCCATTTGGCCACAACAGAAGCTATCACAGGTGCAGCTACAACTACAAACATAGGTATATCACAGGTGGGAACTTTAGGTCAGAGCACTGAAGAACTAATCAAGTCCATGGAGGAGGTGAAACTCCAAGTCTTTGAATTGCAAAAAGTAAAGGAAAAATTTGTTACCTTGGGGCAAAAGTATAATGTCTCAAAGATCAATTTTGTTGAAAAAGTGAGGAAAAATAAAGGCTTGGCTTAAAAGGTAAAAACATTTGAAAATGATCTCACTTTTGAAAAGCCTTTAATAGATATTAGGAAAATTCTATGGACGAACATCACTCAATAAATAAATGATGTTTGGTCATCCATACAAATCATTTTTGAACAGATTGACCTAGTGAAAGTGGTTCTTCAAGAGATTCAGAAAACTAAGGAGGCGCTGGGAGGAAAACCTAAAGAAGTAATCAGGTTAATAAATTTTTTGAACAACAGAAATAAATATCAATTAGAACACCTAAATATTGAGGATAGGATTGGAACTGTCCTAGAGATCAAGAAAGTATTGACAAAAATAGCTTTAATACAGAACCTTGAAAGAAAATGTCAAAACATGCAAGAGGATATAGATGAATTTATGGAAAAATTTGGCATCATACAGAGCAAAGGACTTCCTAGTCTTTTAGTGATAAATGATAAGTTAATGAGGCATGAGGACTATGTTGATAAATTTGGTCAATATGCTAATAACCAAGCTAGTTCATCTACTATTTCATCTGCACCCAAGGCACTTCCTATAGATAGTGTTCTCTTTGACAGTCTGGAGAACCTCTTTTATGTTGAGTATGAATTGAAACATTTGTTTCCTGTACAACCCAATTTTGTAAAATACACTAAGGCAGATGAAATTTTGAGGAAGCTACAAAGGACCAGGATACCAAGGGATGATTAGTGGATAGATATGACAGACATTTTGTAATTTACCTTGGTAAGAAAACAAAATTGAAGTATTTACCATAGTCAATTTTGGTAAAAGAAGATGAAAGAGGATAAAGCAGGTAAAAAGTATCATAACAAGTTAAAGAGTATCAGTAAGAAGATAAAAATGAATAAGCTAGCACATAATTACAAGCAAAACAACAGGATGCTCAATCATAGGGCCTGCCTCCAGCTCATTCACAAAAACAGGGACAAAAAGCCATAAGTTCATTTTTAGTTTCTACCTTTAAGACCATCTGTCTCTACTTTTATGTAAAATTTAATTAG
Organism: Pinus taeda; assembly: GCA_000404065.3. Taxonomy (NCBI): domain Eukaryota; kingdom Viridiplantae; phylum Streptophyta; class Pinopsida; order Pinales; family Pinaceae; genus Pinus; species Pinus taeda. The sequence goes on from APFE030619652.1 coordinate 11,208, forward strand.
TCTTCCTAGAATATATCTTCCTCGGTTAGGAGGTATTTTATCGTAAATTTTTGTATAAGTAATTATTCATTTGAAGTATTTAGGGTGCGGGTTCATTGACATTTGTGTAGCCTTATTATTTTGGAATAAAAGTGTTGTTGAAAAACTTTTATATGCCTGGCTGGATGAAAAAATAAAGCAAAGGACCTTTTACAGGATTCATGTGTCAAACATTAGACAAATAAGTATTCTATATCTTATGTGTTATTGTTTTCTAGTTTAATATTTCACGTGTTTCATATCTAAATAATGAACAAAAAAGTATATTTCAGAAAGTGATTTATTGCATTCTGTCTTTAAAATATTTTTTATTCTAAATGTTTTCTTCTAAGCTATTATAGGCAATAAATTTTTAACTGCTCCTTGCTTCTTAGTTTATCATTGTGGTCATTTAATAAGAAATTCTTAATTGCTTTTATTATTGATCACCCAATTTCCCACCTCTTAAAATTTGTTGAAGGATTCTTAATTGCCCTTCTTCTCTTTTAAGACCATTTCACCCTTTCAAGTTACCGTTTGTCTCTTGTTTAACTATCTTTCCCTATGAAGTCCTCCTTTTTTGAATAAACCTTGTCCATCTAAGCCATTCTCAGTTGACTCCATAGCCCAATGGCCTAAAATACTCTGTTCTATCCATCTACTCCTAAATTCCACCACCAAACACAATCAAAACCCCCAATTATTCATAAGTAGCCTAATATCTTATAAAACAAAGCTAAATCTTAAAGAGAGAGCCCTCTCTGAGTATATATTGGCTAGATTTTGTACTTAAAAGTTGGTTTGTGATTACCTTGGACCCCTTTCCTTCTTTCGACAACTTCAAGGAAAATTTGAGTGATAACAGGAGGCACTATTTACGAAAAAGGTACTGCTTGATTGAAATGGTCAAGCGATTCTTTTGAGTATTGTTTTCTACCTTTTGAGGCTCGAGAGACACAAACACATCAAAAGGGACCATGTGGAGTTTCCTTTTACGTGTCTTTTTCAAACAATTTAAACATGAAAGTGATACTGAGTTAGACCTTTTTTGGACTCGTTAAACTATTAAATGATGTTAGATTCGTCACCATGATGAACGTGAGCTTCTCCTTCCTAAGGCTTGTTAAACTTACTAGGTCAAATTCATCTGAAGGATGAACTTATAGTGCAAGCATATGATATCCCCTTCAAGCTTTCGATAAAAAAATAATTGTGGTACTTGCTAGAAATGGTGGAGGAAAACTTGGAAATCTATCAGTCATGTCGGTAGCTCACTATTCAACATTACACATTTTGCTTCATGTTGGGTTGGGACATCCTCCTTTGCATAGTTGAAAATCCTAGGTTTGGGCCATTCATTTTTGCCTTCCATTTGATCTCTACCATGCCATTATGAGCACCGATACCATGGATCCAAAAGCCACCAAAATTCCAAGTTGTGTCGCCGATATGTTCAAGAGTTTTCCCTCTGCAGCTACACTTACCTCTAATTCTCTCTATCATCCAAAATCATTTTTGCATCCTCTCGTCCCATATCGATGATGTGGGATTCACTATGGCCTCTCTCGAAACGGTCACTTTCTGTCGACTTCAACTCATTATTTGGGAAGCTGACTGAGAGACTCACTTCCAATACCTTAGATTTTGCATTCCCTAATGGCAAGTTCTTCACACTTGATGACAGGTTCACATCATTGTCTTTTCAATCAAGTGTTTTCACAAGTGTTCGACTTCAGTTCCTCTATTCACATTTCGTGGATTGTGTTGATACTACCTTGAGGACCATGGTCATTATTGGTGGTTTCTCTTGTGCTTGTTAACATTTTACATCATTGACTGGTTATCAAGTGACTTTATAGCATGTTTGATGTCAAGACATCTACTCACATGTTAGAATCTATACTTTCGTTGGATTGTGTTGGAGTGCAAGACCCTGGACTCAAATCACAAAAGTCCATGTTATGAAGTGGTGTGACATGGCTATGATGATATGCGTGTCTCTTTCATATGATTGGCTATGACCACACCAAGCATTATCATATGTGATCCTTCTCATTATTGGATGGTTCTGACCATACATTGGTTTCGTTATGATCCTCCTTGATGGATGGCTACGCCCATACCTAGATCTATTTGCATGATCATTCTTTGGATGGTTGTGTCCATGCCATGATTCATGTATCATTTGAGAGATATCTTAGTCTATATATATGTATCTATACTTGCTTGCAGGTTTTCCGATGGCAGACTAGCTCTTTACACTCATTTTTAAATCATTTCTTCCCTCACTCTCGTTCAGTCTTCATGCTTTAGGGGCATCTGTTACATAGAATTTTGTCGCTGTCCCTATACTCCCCATTCCTTGATCCTTGAGAACCTCTACAGTGAACCCCACATGCTTTTCCTTCATGAAAAAACTCCTGTTATGTCCCTCTTCATGAGGAGATAAATTCCTTTTTGCACCATTTCTGCTGAAAATTAGTTGTGCCTAGTTTACAAGATCGATGCTAACGGCCTTTGTTGCCTCCGCACTGATGTGCAGAGGTTAGAACTACTCCTCTCTCTTACTGGAGTGACTAAGCTTTGTTCAAGTCGTGTCAATCATGTTATGGAATGTTTTTTTAATTAGAGCTGAAGCTTCTAGCTCTAAAAGCTTTGTAACAAAAGTCTTGTAAATGGTTTGGCCAAATGGGGTCAACGATGACATTTTGGGCTCCTTTCCCCTATAATGATGGAACTACCTCAAGGGATAAGTCCTTCTCCCATGAAAAGAGGATCTATCTCCCATCCATATTTGCTATAAAAACCTCCCTTATTCCCAAGCACAAACTAGTTGCAGTCATAGTGTTAGTGTGGTAGTGTTGATGTTGGTATGATAATGCTATTTTGGTTTGGAGTAGACAACAAGCTATTACTAATTGTAGTTAGCTAGTTGTGTGAGGGAGAAGTGTGATTTGGTTTGGAGTAAAGCCTAAAGGTATGAACCTTAAAACTATTGTTTCTTGAGGCCATCATGGAACGCTAGGAGAAATGTGTGGGAACCTGGTCTTGTCAAAGGAGGACTACAACGTTAAGAAAAATGGTTCTAATCTCTCTTTGATATTAATATATGCAACTATCGATTGATTTCGTACATGTTTTGTTATATTATAAATTCATGGCTTAATGTTTCTTGACTTGTTAAGTAGGTTGAATTACAATTCGTCTATTATCACATTTGTTGTTTGTTGTTGTTTACTTATTTTAGGTTCTTGAAGAAGGAAGCAAAAGATAGCTGGAGTGAGCAAGCAAGGACATCATCAAATAGGATAAGAGGACTAAGAGGTAGGCCCTCTTATTTGGTTCTCACCTAAGGAAAACTTCCATAAAATGTACCTGCTGTGGCTAGACCCATTATTGAACTAGAGGAATTCATTCATGTCCGGACTTATAATTTTAGTTCACCACAAGTCTCAATCTATTCACCATTTTCATGCTAGAGGTTACCCTCTCTGCTTGGTTTAGTTTCCATCAACTCTGGAGTGCTACAACTCGCTAGGGCATGAACGTGGGCGATTTTCTCAATGTTCATGTCGATAGGTAATCCGAGTTTCACTCTTAGTATGATTATTTTCAAGGTCTCGGTCTTGAATGGTGCCACTGCTCTATCTCCTTTCCTATGTGTTGGGTCTACAATTTCTATCAAAGGCTTATTACATTCTACCTTTTTCTTTTTGTTTCTACTAGACTTCTCCACAACATAACAGAGGGTTAGAGTCATGCGTCATTTCTTGCCTTTGGAAATATACCGCGTTGGGTTTGTAACCAGTTAGGTTCATTGGCCTATCTTATAATGTGAGGTAACATTTATGCTTGTTTCTCTTCCCTTGATGGAACTATGATTGTTTTATCATTATTACTTGGTTTTGGTCTTTGCTAAGAGTTTGTATTTTGTTTTTGGCTATCATAGTTCTTTTTTATTTTGTTTGGTTTATGAGGGGACATGACTTGGTATATCTGTCCCCTTGGGACTACTACGCCATGCTTTTATCTTTCCCATACAAGGATTATCGAATGTTTGTCAGTTAGCGGAACCGCTAGTATCCAAACCACGGGTTTTGGCCAGCGCTCACATGCGCAGTCAACAACCTCCATGCGGTTAGCCAATTGTTAGCGGTTTTCGGGCTTAATATAAAGTTCGCACTTTCATTGAGCTCACTTTGTGACTTATTTGCACTTTCATTGAACTCACTTTGTGATTTATTTTCACTTTCATTGAGCTCACTTTGTGATTTATTCACATTTTCATTGAGCTCACTTTGTGATTTATTTGCACTTTCATTGGCACAGCGAGACCTCCTAGAGCTCTTGATCAGAGCTTGGAATCTAGTTGATGGGAAATTCACGCCTCCTCAAAGCCATGACCTCACTTCCTAGAGGAACCAATGTGAGTTCGGCTAAAGTAAGGGAAGATTTTTGGTTAACCTTAGTCCTAGTAATTTACAATTTTTTTTGTTGTTTATAAAATTATATGGTTCAGTGACTAGAAAAACCTTATAGACTTCCTATTACCTATCATAATTTATTGATCCTAGTGATCACATTTTTTCTTATTTCTATGTAATAGCGTGGCTATAAGAAAGCGTACACAAACATGCTCAGCTCCTTCCATGGGGCACTTTCCATAAACATGTAAGGATTTGGCTACTCTATTCCTTTCATTTTCCTTTATATTTTACATTACATTTGGGTATGATAAAATTTTAGTTTTTAGACCACATAACGCTAACACCTTAGCTCTCCTATTTGGGAGGTGCATATTGCCTCTGCGTTAGTATTTTTCTTACTTAATGAGTCTACACCGTAAACAATGACATGCAAACCCTTTGGCTACCAGGTTGGTAGAATTTCCTCTGTTGAGGTTTGGATTGTTCAGACATCTCAAAATACTTCCTGAGAGGTGGATGTTGGTGTGTACTAAACTCAAATGCATTCCTTTCATGCAGAGTGTAAGGTTTAATGTTGACGGGTTATCGAAATTCTGTTTCGGTTTGCATTTCTCTCTTGTTGGTTTATAAGATTGCCCTTACAGTGCTCCTGCGTTATTATGGGTTACTCCCTATGTTTATGATTGCACAACGTCGATTTCCCTTTATAATAGAACACTCATGTAACTCCGAATTTGAGAAAGGTTATTATGTTTTGTTTTTGTACTTATGAATTGCAATTTTTACTCACAAACTAATTAATATTATGGCTTATTCCAGGCTTTTGTTTTCTTTATTTTCTACATAACTCGAAAATGATGTATCCACACTTGAACATTTATAGGCTTTTATTTATATGTGCCTAATTCTCTATCTTATGCATCAGATGAAAAACACTTATTGCTATTATATCAATGTCATTGAATACATATGTTCTAGTGAATTCATTTTTTGAATTTCCGCTTCATTATCGGTATTAGGGTAAATGATATATATATATATACCTTTTCTCTTTAGAGGAATCATTACCTACACATTTTTCAATTGGAGCCACTACATATTCGACCTATTTTTCTCATCCTTCTTCGTATTTCTTCTCTTTTTCTTTCTTCGATTTGCATTTGCACAAAGGAAGCTGGATTTATTATTCCTACTTTGTTCTCATATATACTATGGATTTATTAAACTCTTTTTGAAACACGTATTTGTTTCCTTATGCCAGACCAATCATGCTGCTAGAAATAATTACCAAATCTTGATTAATATCTAATGAATGGTTAAATTTTGTTTGGTTGAATATGTAATTGTTCTCTCTCTTATCGTACTTTACTTAATTATTAACACTAGTGGTTTTTGCAATTGTATCTCATCGATGTTAGACTTTATAGTGCACTAAAGCATCATTCTCATAGCTTGGTACCCAAATTCAGAAAAATCATTTTAAATTGAATATAGCAGATCCCTTCTTTATCTTTAACAACTATTTTTACTGCCTGTAAGGTCCCATTTATGCTCAAATATCTTATATTATTTCTATGTTTCGACAATAACATAAATTCAACTCGGATATTTAATATATCTAATCCTACTCACAATAAAGATTCACATCATAGATGATAATGCATGAAAGTTTTAGCTCCACCTTCCATTTCTACATCATTAACATAATATGATTAGTCGCATCCATACCATATTAGCTTCCAGATTAGTCGCATCCTATTAATACCATATTAGCTTCCAGATCCACTAGGTTGATAATTTCTGTAATCACAAATCATAGGATTCGTTTCAGGATTTCAAGATAACGTACGATGTCCTCTTAATAAACCATGCATAGTCTATGATATAGAAGTTCAAAGAAGGTACGGAATCTTAAAATTTTAGGGGATATGCAAGCTCTAAAATCACATAGAGCATACATATTCTAATTAATGAATACCATGTCCACAAGGCCCAATTAGCTTAACTACAAAACAAGTAATACATCTAGTACCAACCTTCCAGATATAGTAGCCACCTACACCCCATACACCTAGGAAAGTAAAATATAGCATCAATATCTGCATATTCTCTACCCTTTTGCAAAAAATTAAGATAACATGCGAGATATTCTAATAGTGAACAAATAACTAAAGTAATATAGCATATAGTTTAATAGTGAGTAGATAAGTAAAATGCACAAAAGACATTCTAGCGAGTATCACTCTTACGAATCCATTTGAGAATTTTACACTTTGTTTGCCACCCACCCAAGAAGTCAGCTCCTCTAGTTCACCCTCAAACTAAGATGAACTTTCCAGGGTATCAACAATCTATGTTGATCCATTCAATAGGTATTTTATAACTTTCTTCCATTATAATTATTTCCTTTTAAGGTGTCTCACTTTTGTGGTCCTTATTGTCCACTTGCCTAGGATTTTCCTTAAAATCTTTCCTTTCCCCTACGTGACACTTTTATGCTTATCCAGGCCTAGCATCTTTCCACAACTAAGCAATTTAATGGATTTCCTCTCCTACCCTTTAAAACTTATCTAGAATTTTATCTAGCAAAAATGTATCATGAAAGGAGTTTCCCAATCTCATTTGCCAATTAAATGCTTTTTTCTCTTTCTTTGGAAAGAATATCATATTCAAGTGTTTCATTCCAAAGTACTTAATTTCTCTTTATTTATTCATCACAAATATTATTTATTTATTTACATAAACATTTCAATGTATTTCATGGCTTTTCCACCATTCCTACTAACATCATTCAGTTTGAACGAAGAAACAAAATTATAGGAACATAGGAGTATTACATTGGTATGCACATATACACACCCACTAATTCGTGTGTACAAGTGAGAGATGCTAGTTGATAAAAAAATTGGTAGAAAGAGAAAAATAAATGGTACAAATATAAATCATCACTGCATTAACTTCTTAAAATTAGAGTATGTTGACTTAATTTCTTATGAGTTTAATTTCAAAAAGAGAGGAAGTGTTCGCTTCAAGATAATAACGATTATGAAGAGGTTCCTACTACAAGAAACATGGTTAAAATGCGAGTTTTTTGAACCCAATCACATATTTGGAAGACTATTGAAATATGAAATGGTGGGCATGGATGTAGACTCACACAAGGAGATATTTGGGGAAAGAGGAGAATATGAGTCATCTTCATCTGCATCGAGTCATTGATCTAAAGATGTTGTATATATTGATGGTTAGCAGAACGTGACAATGATTTTAAAAAAATTTCTAAAACATTTTATGTAAATGGTGCTTGCATGGTAACTTGAAATAAATATTTTAGTTTCAACCGTATGATGTTACATGAAGTTATGAGTCATTTCTATCTTTGTTGGATTATATGTTTTTATTATAAAGAATTCATTTGTTTAGAATATCCACAATGCAATAATAACTTTGAGAGGTAATTTTTGTTTCATTCAACTTACTAGTCTTGATATTTTGATTAAAAGTAAAAAAAAATTAGGAAATAATTTTGAATTTTTAAATTATATGGTGATATTTTCATGATATTTATTCTTATTGTTTGATATAGCATGGTAAAAAAAACGTACAATTTTAATGCCCCATTCAAATGGGATACTTCATTTTGATAGTTGTTTTTAAGTTTTTGTTGTAACGAGACAAGCTCCCTTACGATAAGATTTTGAAATAGATATACTTTTAGCATTTAAAATAAAAAACACTATTTCTATAATCACTCTTTCATGAGCTGTTCATTTCTTAAGTTTGTTTTATTGATATAATTTGTCCTTACTTCCATGGTTGAAATATGTTGAAAACTTAAGGCTTTTTGCAGCCAAGATATTAGGTTTCAATTCCATGGTTGAGAACTACCAAAATTTTAAAGTTTTTTCTAGTCATGATATTTTATCTTTAGAGTTATACTTGAAAACAATTAGAATTTTATGGTTTTTAAGAATCGTGATATTTTATATTTAACATCATGGCTAAAAATTGTTGGAATTGTAAAGTTTTTTCAGAGGTGTGATAGTTTATCTTTAATGTGATGCCTAAAAATTATTGGAACTTTAAGGTTTTTTAGAGGCATGATATTTTGTCTTTAACACCATTTCGAAACAATGTTGGAATTCTAACTTGAAAAAAATTGTTGATGCAGTGTCAACGCTTCTCATTTGCAATGTGGTTTTCATGTTTTTTGTACAAAAAGAATGGTTTTCACAAACACTAATACTTTATTTTTGAAAATTTACCCTGAACGTTTTCCTTTTTGTTGTTCCATCATCAAGAATTTACGTTATTTGTGTGTTTTTTCATTTTTTTCTGCAAAGGAGGGTATTTTCTACTAGAGTTCACATTTTGAGGTTATAGTACATGTTAAGTAGGTAACTTTATTCTAGGTCTTTGACTAGCTTTCTGAAAAACTTTAACACCTTGGTTATTATGATAGCCATTATTAAAAAAAAAAGATAGCAAATGGGTTTCCTCATCATCTAGGAGACTCATTGGAAACCCTCAATGCACACGTAGATAATGTGTTAAAAACTCCATATTTTTGCGTCGAAAATTGATGGGAAATGGCATGACTATATTGTTATGTGTGAGTTGTTTTATAAAATAATTAGTGAAAAATGGAACCATTCCTCATATTAGAGATAATATCATCAAGGAAAGGAAAGCTACCAGCTAGTTATACGTCCATCATGAACTTCATGGAGTGATATTGAGGATTAAGATGCTTAAGGAATAAATCTAACCTCTCATGACCTTGAGGTGAGATGAGGAAGGTATCATGGAAAAACCTCTTCCAAAGCTAAAGGTGGAACTAAGAAAATGTCGAAGCCTTGGTTTCAAAATCTTGCATGAAGAGGTTAGAAACGATAGGGAAGAGTGGAGAACCCATGGAAATTCCATGGGCTTGTTCATAGAATTCACCTTGGAAATTGAAGAAGGTAGATGATATCAAAATACTAACCAATTTGGGAGTATCACGCCAGATATTGTGATTGATAACCTCTATAGCCTCATTAATAGCTACTTTTTTATAAAGAGAGACAACATCAAAGCTAACCAAAATATCCCAAGGATCTAGTTTAATATATTTTATTTTTTTGTTTGTTTTTAATTTTGTCTTGAAATTAATTTTCTTTTTAATATTTTTTTTTTCAATATTGAATTTTTAACTTTTTGTTTAAATTTGTTCTTTCATTTCTTTTAAAAATGTTTTTTTTTTTATTTTGTAATTTTACTTAATTATTTATTTGATATCATTATTTTTAGTAAAGAAACAACACATTTTTATCGTGTTGAACATAAAATTTCCTATTTTTTTCAACTTTTTCTATTCAATTTTTTTCGTAAAATTTCTTTAAATAACATGTAATTTTTTAGTGGAAAGGTCCCAAGATGTGTATTTGTTTGTAACGGTTTAAATTTTTATTTCTAGGATAATAATTTGATCTTCTCTCTCTCTTCTCTCTCTCTCTCTCTCTCTCTCTCTCTCTATATATATAATATATATATATTATATATATATATATATATTCTAACTTCAAAATTATTATCTTATTATTCCGTTTAAACTTTGCAAAATAATGAATATTACATTACAAAAAAACATTGAAAAGGGAAACGAAAAACAAAAACTTAAGAAACCATTAAATAACAAACATCTAGGGAAGAAAAAAGAAGAAGAAAAAGACAAGAATTTGAAAAATTGTTGAATTACTCACATTTAAAAAAATGTGCATAGTTAAAGCATAAAAAATTTAAAGTTTCAAAAATATGAAAATCAACAATATTTAAAAAAAGTATCCATAGTTAATACATAAGAAAGTGTAAAGTGCCAAAGATAAGCCCTAGAAAAGGGTTCATGTTGCATTAACACATTTCAATATTGTCATGAAAATCACTAACGTTTAAAAATAACGTTCATACTTAATAAATATGGAAATTTAAAGTGTCAGAAACATGCTCCAAGAAAAGAATTGTTACATAAACACTTTTCAAAATGAGCATGAGAACCATGATTTTTTGTGAGCTCTAGAAAAGTGAGAACTTGGTACAATTCTGATTAAGTTCATAAGTTTGTTATTAATCAAAGAGGTCGTGAGGATGAATTTGTAACATGGAGAAGGAAAAGGACTCTCTATCCTTCCTTGAGCTAGTTTTCATCAAATTTAAAAGTGATTGCATCTGTCATATAGCATGTATATTGGATTGGTTTTGAGTCTATTGAACACCATATTAGTTGCAGTACATACTCTTGGGTAAATGATAGCTATAAAATAAAGTGTTAGTAGTATCCATTTATACCTTTTGGTTATAGCACACCAACATTATCTTAGGAGTGTATAACCTTTAAATAGGTTTGGAGAGGTTACTTTTTAAGGTTGCAAAAATAAAACTAATTGTAATAAATAGCATCAATACATTATCACATTGAACACTTGTCAAAAAGGTCCTCTAACATGGGATTCAAGAACACAATAACATTGAGGACTTGCAGAGTGACATACCCACTCCCTTGGTACTAGTTTCCATTGAACTGTGTATGTTTAGGGATATTTCAAGAGGGTTCACTATGATATTTATGTCAATATATTTTCAGATTAGTTACCTTGCCAAGATGTCTAGTCTTGGTCACACGTGTCCCTATGGTTTTCTGGTTGTAAGATTGTAACCTTAGTGTCCTAAATTAGGACTCTTACCTTCGTGATTATGTGTGGAAATTACCCATGATAATCGAGGAAGATGACAATCACCATGTTAGTGACCCTACAGGTTGATGCTTATCCCTAATGATGTCACTAGGGTTGGTCTAGGATAGTCTAGGATGGTGTAGGAAGGTTGGGGCAACAAATTTATAGTCCTTTATTAGTTTAAGGTCATTGGTATTTTCATAACCTCAAGCATATTGGCTTCCAAGAGGTACCTTTATAGTTGGTTTGATTGTTGTAACTCTTGAGAATTTTTATACAACATTGTTTTTTTCCAAGGCTAGTCGGCCATATGGGTGTCTCAATCAATTAATTAAATTTTTATATATTCACCATGTTAACCCAACTATCCATCCATATTGAATAATGGAAAGAGGGGGTTCCACCACCACAAATATGTACGGTAACTCTACCAATAGAGGACATACATAAAATTAATCTTTGGAGGGTAATGCTTGGTTCAAGTGGGGAAGGTGAGGTCATCGTTGAAGTAGTAGATATACTCCCACCACCACATGCCAAATCACCTTTCAGGAATCCACTTGGCGCCATACTATTATAACTGGGTGCCTATTTTACTCTACAATTCTTCTTGTTCTCTCATCAAATGGCTAGTAAGAGTTATGCTTCCACCATGGGAGAAATGCAACCTTCCTCACTCTCTACATCTAGGATTATGTATATTTTTTCCTCTTTTTCTTTGATTAGTGTGATATGGTCCAATCATCCTACATTTATGACTCCCCTTTCCTCACATGTTTATTTTTCAACCTTAAGAAGCTTCACTAGTCTACATATGTCCCTACCTCCTATTAGATTTCTATTTGGTATAGGAGTGAGCCTGAAACCACCTATGAGAGCAGGGTGCTTCCCATCTAGTTCTACCATCCATACACTCATAATCATTGACATATAATAATCATCTTAAAGGAGTATTTAGTGGGGGTCTAGACATATTACAACTGAGCTAAGGGAAATAAGGTTTTCAAAGTATCACAAAATCCTTAGGTTAGTTCTGGATTAGGAGGAATTCCCATTTATTTAGTTTTAATAACTTTATAGGGGTTAAATTATGTATGGGAAATGGCACCATGAGCACCACTTTTCCCATGAGTATTCTTATTTTGAAAAAGTTAAGTGATGGTATCCTTTTAGTGCGAGACATTATCCCATTAATACGTATGGTTTTGGGAGTTCCTTTGTCCTTGGAGGATACTTTTGTTACTATGACTAGTTTATGGGTTTAATACTGAAGGCCTAACAATACCTATGGTAATCGTCCTTCTTCTAGAAATTATGCTATGTCGGGACTGTAAGGCGTATTTGCAGTTCCATTTAGAATTAATTGACATTAAAAATTTGGATAAAGTCATTGATGAACCCCTTTTCCATGACCCCTCGTTGCCTCCAACTGCCATGAAACTACCTTTCTCTATACCAAAATTTGATCAAATCTAGAGACAACTTGACCACACACAACAACTACCATTTATGGTGTTCACCATTGTTTAGTGGATGACAATTTCATTTTACATCTTTCCTAATGAACATTAATCAATGATATCACTAAATGGTATATAAAAATTTATAAGGAATCAAACCAAATTTATGCTTACATGGTGAGATTTTTCCTAAATGATTTATAGTTACCTTTGTACTAAGAGATTGAAACTAATCTCCCATCGACATTAAAAAAAGACACGTCTACCCACATACTTGACCATATTCATTAGTGGATGTGACATAAGTGGTTTATTAGGACAATTATTCTTGATCGAGTACATAAATATTGGTTCACCCACTAATTGCTACACTAGATTGCCAAGGATGTTGCTATGGTTGAGGTGGCTATAAAGGGGAAAACCATCTTATGTTCCCAACATCTTGACTTGATTTATTCACTATCATGTACTCATTATGACATCATTCCTAATCATCCTGACCCATAAACTTATTCACAATGCTCAAATATTGTATGACATTTTGATGGTGCTATTAGTTCCATATCCATGATGTTGTGAGCTAGTTGGCTACATAACGGGTGCAATTGATTGCTACATCAAAAGGCCATAAAAATATGTTTAATTATCAAAGGGTAATGTCTCCAGAGAAAACTATCGATATTCATATGGCACAGGCCACATGAAAAAATAATCCTCAATGACCTGATGGTAAAAATAATAAGAACAAGAAAATTAACACTTCCAAATATGACCAAAAGACACACTAAAAACAAACACGAAATTGGTAGGGGAAAAATGAATGAAATTTCAAAGTAAATTTTCCTTGCATAATTTTTTAGAGTGATGATATAACTCATGAGTTCCCACGGGTAGTTAAGATTCATTAGCTACTTATAGAATTGGCTATAAAACATCATCATGCCATCTTGACACATCCATTATGCAGCAAACCATAACAAAAGTGGTTGCAACACCTCCTCCACCACTTCCTTGTGGCATAAGAGGATGACACTTTCATGGAGGCTGGTAACATATCCTTATGTGAAATGAGGTTGTGAACATGTATACAATAGAAAAAATGTGTGACACTCCTAAGTGTAGTTATTCATGAAAATATATGATCATCCCCAATCAATCCAGTGGATCTGTCATGGGAGATGAGAATTTGGAGAAAATGATTGTCCAACCCAATGGTGTTCTCCTCCAATTGACACACAATTCCAATTACAAGGCATCCCAAGACTACAATATTGTCAAGGATCTAGAAAAGGCACCATGTGCCTTTTTTAGTTTGGACTTTTTGCAAAGTCATCTTATATGACATAGATAATTATTGGTTGCTATTAAAGGTGACCATCCTTTAGATTAAAATTTTATTATATTTGATATAAATTTAAGTCAATATAGATTATCCTACCACGTTTACTTTTATATCTTAATTCATATCTATGACAATAATGTTCTTTGCATTCTTGTGGATAAAAGATCCTCCACTTACATCATGGCCTCATAATGCTAGAAAGTTCTCAGAACTTCCACATTTATTTAGTCAAGAACCACCCTCGAACACTTCAATGGACATAATTTCTTAATTAACAGATTTTATTTCATTTTCCATTTATCTAGGGGGAAGCACAATTGACATTGGTGTCAAAAGTTTTGGCGCTCCTCTTAGGTATAACTAGTCCTTGGAAATAGCTAGTCATATGCTATAATTTTTATTGCATCATCCATCCTTTATGTTCTTAAATATCCCCTTGAAGGCAAGATCATAACTATTGGTCAATTTTAATATTATACAAAAATAAACAAATTGATCTCTCTAGGCACCATTGTGAGATTTATTAAGGATAACCATTTGGGATAGGAGAATTTCAAGGAAGGTAAACTCATCAATAATGGGATTTTCTTTTATTCCACCATCCCAAGTTCAATATAATACTATTGCTCCCATGAATATAATCTCTTCCATCACTATTGGATCCCATCAGTCACATAAACCTTGGGTGGTGTCCTCTCCCGTGGATATAGATTCATATGGAGAGAAAACTCCACTAAGTTTGACTCATATTTCTTATCAAAGCATCCAATGAACATTTAATCATTATTATTTGAGTGAAATCCATGTTGAAAAACTCAATGGATACCCTTTACTCATGTGGAATATTAACCATGCACATTACCATACCTTCCTTGATGTTGGTATTCCTAGTTATGATGTTATCATGGATATTATGTCTATTATTGATCATCCTTCAGAGGAAATTTTTCATCATTTTTCATTTCTCCCTAAGCTAGAATCATTGGGGAATTCCTCAAAATCATCGTTTCCTCTAGCTTTGTTTAGTGTTATTAGTCCCCCATCATGTGACAAGGTGTTTTTTCATAGAAGAATTTTGTCAATATTTTCAAAAATATACCCATCAACATTGTTATGAAACCAACTATAATTGAGAAATATTATGATTGGTTTTGATTGTACTCTCTCTTTAATTATGGCTCATTCTATCTAATGTGAGGATTGTCCTACCCATTTTAGGAGGATCTTGTAACAATGTCATTTTTACAAGATTTGTTTGAACCTAAACAAGTGTGTATTTTTCCTTGTACCCAGGAAACTATTAGGTTTCATTGTGTCAAAGGAGGGGATCACAATGTATCATTTGAAGGTTGAAGTAGTCATTAATCTGCCTTCACCTCTCACTCTTGAATAACTTCAAAATTTTCATAGTCAAGCAAAATTCCTACATACATTTATTTCCAATTATGTTGATATAACAAAAGGTTATGTTATTATTGAAGAAAGAAACACCTTTTGTATGGGATGACCAAGGACAATGATATTTTCATGCTTTGAAGTAATAGTTGTTTTCTACCATATATTTATCTCTCCTTACTACAATTAGGACATTTTTCTCTAGCTAGTGACCTACAAATCAACCAATGTTATTGGTGGTATTCAATATTGCAACAACAATACTGCAACTCCGAGGGATCTGAAGTTTATTACTCGAGATGGGATTCATACAAACCTAAGAAGGGCCAACACTATATGTGCAAAAAAAAATGTCTCTTTCTCCTATTTATTTTTATATAGGAAGAAATACTTAAATGAAAGATAATTGTGTTGTAAATGATGTTTCTTGGTTTCCATTGATGTCAACCTTTACAGATATTATGGTTTGGTCATCAAGAGTAATGGAATCAAATCAATCCTCCATTTGATCACCAAAGGTAAGGAGTAAATTCATTAATTTTTTTTATTTAGTCCTATTTGAAATGGTCATCAACGGTAATAGGGAGTAACTAATTTGTTTATTTAGTATATCTTGATGAGGGAGAAATTAAGATAATTAGGGTATGTTATTGTTGGAGATCAAAAGTAGTTGTTATGCCTAATGAAACTCATATTATTCATGTAGAAGTGATGTGAGTATAGATGAATGTTTTAGAGATTGATTTCATTATTGTACATGTTACATCTTGTGCATGTTTCGTTGTCTTACACTATAATTGACGGTTGGGTTACATGGCCAATTAAGGGCTTGTAATGTTGTCCTTAAATTTGGTTATGCGATTTTTGGTTCCACTAATTGTGTTAGTTGTAGGAAAGATGTTTCTTTGTTATTATTTCAAAAAAGATCAGCTTAGAAATGAATGAAACCATGGTTGATTGTATTTGAGAAGGTTTGACAAGTGGTGGCTCGCTATATAGGATGTTAAGGCTTCATTGTTATTTATAGCTAATACATTTTTTATGGTGGTTGGGGCCTCTCGCAAGTTGGGGATTTCTAAACAGTGAGTTAGGGCTTCCTAACTAGTAGTGGCCATCAAATCCATGTAAAATAATTTTTAATATTAAAGAGAAGAAGATAGGAAGAGTAGGATTCTAGTGGTTTTTATCCCCTTGAAGGTTTCCATCTAAAATCATGGTGTCATTATGTGTTGTTTCTCTTGTTGTGTTTTTTGAAGTTTCATGCATGTTAAGTTTGTTGTTCTTTTGTTATACCACTTATTGTTGAAATTGTAACTGATTAAGAAAAATGGGTAAATTGTTTGGATCAACATTCTACTCATTAACCCCCCCCCCAGTATATCTATGTTTCCAATTATTGGTATCATAGTTGGTGCCTTCTATTGCATCTTAATCATCGAAATCTAGATCTATGTAAATCATGGGTTATAAACCTACTCCATTTCTAAATGCCATAAATTTTCAAGAATGGATAGAGAAGGTGAAATCAATGATATATGCTGATGGATCTCAATTCCGTAAAGTATGTATAAATGGTTATGACAAAGAAACCCCTTCAAAACAAGATCATTAACAAGATGTTTGGGCCACTTCTTCAATTTATTAAAATCCTCATAATCTAGACATTGAGACAGTCATGGATCTCAAGACTACAAAGGAGATTTGGGACAAGTTGTGAGTTCCATATGAAGGAGACAAGGAGAAGAAAATGAAGAAGGAGAAGGAAAAGGCCACTTGGAAGGAAAGTAATCAATCGAATGAAACCTCCTCTCCTAGTATCAAAGTAGTTGACTGGTAAAAGGATATATTAGCTAAAATTAAAGAAAATATTAGCCTAGAATTAGCCAAAATGGAAAATCCATCATCAAAAAAAATAGATCTAAAAGGAATCCTTCAAATAGTTGATAAAATGGAGTATTATTTTAAGGAAGAAATATGTAATTTGAAAATCCAACTAGAGAAGTCAAGGGGAGTTGAAGAGGGAGTGAACAATCAACTAATGGAGATAATGAAATAATGTAAAGAACTAGAAGATGATCCATGTATAGTCAGATGAGAAAACCAAGGACAAAAACAAAAGAAAAAAAGTCTGAAGGGTTTTCCGAGACTCATTCCTTCTCAAGATCAAAGAACTCAAAGGAAAAAAAATAGGTATACAAATCCTTTTTGTGGATTTTCTTATTCATCTAATACTTTTGTCCATAAGGCCACTCATTGTAAACATTTCTTAAAAATAATTTTGAGTACATTTCTCAAAAATAATAGATCATTTGTGATTAGAAGGCACAATTTATTTCCTCCTCCTCTTGGTCATGTAGAATGTTATAAATTTGTTAACTATGGCTACAAAGAACTATACAACAAATATGGAATATTTATATCTCATTTTCAGGTTAGGAAATGCAAATAATCAACATAGTTCATGAAGGTTAAGAACCCTAAAATGAAATATCATTATATTTTTACCTTCACTATAAAGTGTAAAAGCAACCTACCAAGGAAATGCAAAAGAATTTAGAGATGAAAAGAGAAGCAAAGAACAAGTTCTAGCAAATATTCTAAGGACCTTGAAGAAGTACATATTGTATCTAATGTTCTAGCCAATATCACACATGAAGATAATCTAGTCAAGGGGAGTGGACCACTTACCATTAGTAATAGAAATGGATTCAAGAGAAAGAAAATAACTCATTCGTAACTTGCAAAAGAAATGGTGCGTCTTTTTGCTCAAAGGTTTGAGATAAATTGAAGATTATTTATGTGCTCAGGGGAATCTCTTTGATAAAAAAGGAGGGATGTTTTCTCCTCTTCTTATTACTTTATTTTTTATATTAGATATGATGTATGGCTTGATCATGTTCTTGTAAGGTATTTTGATTTAGTTATGAATGTAATCACTTTGCGCTTATGTGGTTCAATTTGAAAATTGAAGTGAAGCCTTCATCTTTGTTTTCATTTTCTCTGTTAACCATATTGGTGGGCTCTAGTATTGTAACAAGAATGCTGCAAATCCTGCGGCTTCCTAATTTACTTTTATCAACCCGGTAGTTCACAACAAAGTTGGAAGTGATGGTGATGTATGCACAAGTACTAGCTCTTACTGCAGGCTGTCACTTGATCAGCTGGCGCAAGTTCGCTAAGAGCTTAAGTCAACTTATATGAGTTCTTAGAAGAATATTTTAATTGTGATGGAAGAAAGCTAACTATACAGTGGCTATTCTATGTGCAGAAAGAGAATGAAATCTAAAATGGAACACAAACCCTAGCAAACCCTAGTTTACCCACTAACCCTACTTTTGCAAGAAAGGAGATGGAAACTATTGAAATGAGCGCCATTGACTACTGAAAAGATAAATTGAATTTATTCAAGATACTTCAAAAAAGAAATGAGAAGAAATCATCTTGTGTACTTTTGAGTGTTTTTATATGGAATTATTACGCTTGTGATTTATCTGGTTGTGACTGTGTAGAGGTTTGGTGGTAAAGGACGATGGAGTTTGCTTTTACAGAGAGTCGGCAAGGTCTGAAGAGGTCCTACGAAGCCCCTAGTACCCTTCTGAAGACTTTCATTGCAATCTGACTTTGAAAAATCACTCACAATAAATTCTACATGAGGTTGCAGGGGATCTACAAGAGGTTCTATAGGAGGATCTACAGGAGGAGGCTGAAAGATGTTTTTTGGAGTTTTGAAGGCAGAAAAATGATGGAAAAGGGGAACTGAATGCTAGATGAGGGTGTTCAAGTGTCTAGAACATATCAATGAAGATCAAGGACGAATGGGATGGTCAGATTTGTTCGAATAGCAAGAAAGCAGCTTTATGAAAAAAACGCAGAAATTAGGGCAGATTGGCAAACTTTTGAAAATGAACTAGGAAATCTATGAGAACTGAGCTGGTGCTAGTTGTTTTATTGATGGATGGTGAGTTGAGATGTCGTGCAAGAGATTTGCACTGATGAGAGAAAGAACTAAAAATAGAACCTTGTCTAGCTTGACCTAATCTCTGACCTACAAAAAAAAAAAGTTGAACAATACCTTATGAACAGAAAAGCATGTGTGATAACTATGGTAAAAGAACAAGAAATGATCTGAGCAATTGAATATGAACCAATATCAGCTTTTCCGAATCAAAGTATCACACTAGAAGTTGCATTGAAGAGCAAAAACAATGCTTTTGGTCGCAGCAGTAATGCCTTCAACTCAAATCATAGTCCCAAGAAGGGAGAAAGGAGATCAAAACC
Source organism: Pinus taeda (assembly GCA_000404065.3). Classification (NCBI taxonomy): domain Eukaryota; kingdom Viridiplantae; phylum Streptophyta; class Pinopsida; order Pinales; family Pinaceae; genus Pinus; species Pinus taeda. The sequence goes on from APFE030619652.1 coordinate 30,841, forward strand.
TGCTATTGGCCTCTTTGGATCTTTTCCTATCATTTCAGCAACTTACTTAAGCAACTTGAAACAAAAACAACTATATTAACGACCAAAAGGAACCTAATATAATGAAGTAAAATGAATCTATGCAACAAAATTTCACTCGTGAATGGAAGCAAAAACATATAAGTACACAAAGGAGGTGTTGGGTAGCTTAGGTTGGGCCCTAACCCAAGAGATTCATACCTCTGAAAGAGATTAGTGCTGGCTCTAAAATTGTTTCATCTTCACTATCAAAAAATAACAGTTACATTGCATAAACAATTCTAAAAAAGGACTTGAAAATGATCTAAACACAATGCCGCACAAAAGTGTGAGAATCTATTAATAAATGGTTAACCTACTGAGGCTCTAAGCCTTATTATTTATACAAGTGGGGACTTCCAACAATCATCCTAAAATCAAGGAATAACTGCCCCTTGGAATCATCAATGTGGGCTTTTGTGGTTCGAGCTACTAATGGAGGATTCAAGGAAAGGGGTCACTAATGAAGGAGACATCCCCCCTACAAGTCCTCTTCCCTATATTCCTCGAGTTTGGCTACCATTTTATCATAAATTCCTTTTCTTTTTCCAAAATAGTGCAAAAAATCTGCATAAAACACACATTAGACTACATGGCAAAGTGACTAACCCAATTCACTCTATTATCATAAATATATTCAAGAAAGTGCAATAGACTAATGAGAATGGTGGATTAAGTGAAAATAAGAGGCAAAATGAGCAACCCATTCAGCAGGGGGGTGATGATGAGCCCCCAAACCTCTGATGTGATGTCTTCCTCTCTATCATGGAAACCTACTTTCTTATCCACTTCTTCCCATTGTTTTTGTTCTTCCTCCTCCTTAACTCCTTCCGACAGTTCTAGCAGTAGTGGAGTACTACATTTAAGACCAATCCAGTTGGATTTCAAATTTTGCATTGAGTGATTATATAGGGGCACTCTCTTCATGGCTTCTCTCATATTGTTTAGGGAGTGGTACTCCCTGATTGTTAGGCTGCGTGGCATTTTATTCAACCTGCTCATGTAGGCATGAATACAATCATTGCCAAACAACCTCTCCATATCCTTGAAATGAGCAATAGCCTGTGCTTTCTTGTCAACATAGTCAGGGAGAACTTGAGGATTAGCTACAAGATATTGGTGGGCATAGATGAGGGCTAAGGGTTCTGCTAGTTCAGCTCTAATCATCTGGGCCTCACTCAACTCTTGTGCCATCATTTTCTGAATTTCCACTACCCACTTCTCTTCATGGCTCATCCAAGAAGCCATAGCCATTAACTGAAAATCTCCCAGTGCAGCATTTGGATCCCATAAATTCATGTCAATTAGTGCCATGTTGTGAAGGTCAAATTCTGTTACCTTTGCTTTATCCTCAGTTGAGCTATGATCACATAAGTACATAAATTGGCTGTAATCTTCAAATGGTATTGTGCCCCTCTGCATTAGTGTCTTAATCTAGAATTGGAGCCACTGATATTTGAGGTACATTGAATATGATTTCACTAGCTACCTACACTACATTGCCTCCATTGCCTAGCTGGCCATGTAGGCTAACTGGACTTCCTTTTCTTGTAGCTGCCTTTTCAAAATCAACACTTCAGTTTCTGCCTGGAATTCTTTTTCTTGTTGTTGTTTCATCAGTGTCTCACTATTTTTATTTGGTTCCTCTTCTTGTTTCTGTCTCGATGCTGCCTCACTATCTGTCTCAGGTCCCTCCTTCTGTTGCTATTCTTTCAATATTGACAACTCATTAATTCCTTGAGGTTCCCTTTCTTGTAGCTTCTTTTTCAACAACTCATTTTATTCCAATAGTTAGCTCTTTTGATGCTCCCTGTATGCCTTACCATGCTCAATTCTCTGCTCATCTCTCTCAACTTGTTTTCCATGTGCCCTATATCTTCAACCCCTTTGGATTTTGCAATCTACATCCAGGTGTGGGTTCTGACTCTTTCCTTTTCCAGCTCGAAGAAAAGGGGCACTGCAAACTTTTGTGGGATGATATTCCCACCTTCTACAAGGTTGTAGTAGGAGACTAAGTTAGGCTGAGGTCCAGGCTCTCGTATCTCTTTTGCCTTATATTCCTCTTGGGACTGTTCTTCTACCTTCTTTTCCAGTTTCTCAATTTCTTTCAGCTTTGCCAATGTCTCCCGTAGAGAGGTTTGTGCCTCTTGTAAGACTACTTTAAAGTCTATTAATTTGATCCTTTCCTTCCAAGTGGAGGTCTTAGGACTCCCTCTCTCATTAGTGATGGAAATTTTAGAGGGAGATTCCTCCTTTGTTACAGTGGATGCATCCTCAATGATAATGGATTTTTTTGAAGGTGGTTGGGCTTGCCCACCTTGATTCTAGTGCTCCTTCGAGCTTTGGAATACATAGATGTTTGTATTTTTCTTTTCCCTTTTTTCTTAGCTAGAGTGCTAAGCGCAGCAAGAACAACTACTACTTCTCTTGCTAGTGTCTGAGGAGACACTTCTTTTTGCTATTTTTCTTCTTCATCCTCTGGAGTTTTTCCTATGTCTGCTATTTCTAATTTTGTTTCTGCTATCTCTGGTGTTGTTTTCTCCTCTTCCTCTTGAGTTCCTGCCTTTCCTGTGGCAGTCTTTTTCTGAGTTGTCTTGGGCTTTTTATTTTTAGTTCTTGTCCTCTTCCTTTTCTCTGCTTTTGATGCTACTTTCTCTTTTTCTACTTTTGATGTTGTTTTCTTCTCTGCTTTAGATTCAATTGTGGTTGTGTCATGTTTCTACTCTTCTCTCTGTTTTTCCTCTTTTTCTTCTTCTACTTAAATATTCTATGCTTCCTCATGGATTTCCTTCTCAAGTTCCTCTTTCTACTCCTCCTCTTCACTGCTAGATGGACTAAGGTCATCAATGAGAGTTTTTATGTCATATTCTCTAGTCATGTTCTTGAAAATTTCCCAGGCTATAGGGATTGTGTATGTGTGGAGGTCATCCTTTCCCAGCAATTTAATGAGCACATGGTGGGCCACTTGGTCTGGAACCCTTGCATTCAATTTGGTGCTACATTATATCAAGGATTGGAGGAGAAAATAGGGAAGACTGAGTTTCGTAGATGCAGGTAGGTCCATTCCATATCTTAGTTCATCCAGTAATCTGAAATGATAACCATAGACTATAATATATCTCCCTTCACAGGAGATATATTTCATGATATGGTAGCTGAGCTCACCCCATGGATAAGGTATACTTGTCCTTCTGATCCCATTCTTATCTTCTACAGGATGCTCATCAAGTTGGAAAAATGTCTTTTTAGCAACCTGTCCTAGTGGTTTTTCTTCTTTGCTCCAGGGGAGCCCAAGCGAAAGACCTGTAATTCTGTTGATGAATTTTGGTCTAAGATCTATGGTTAGACCCCTGAAACTGACTCTAGCATGGGTTTTTGAATGGGGTCGTAAAGAGATTAAAAATTCCTCTTTAACTTCTTCATCATACCCATGAAACTTCTCAAAGAAATGCATCCAATTTTCCCTGGTAAAGAGAGCTACCAATTCTGGGTGTTCATGCAATTGTTGGGTTGTGTTATATTCTTTCCACATAGTTAACAAGGGGTTTGAGGGGTACCTATAACCCCACTTTATGGGCTCCGGGGCAGCGCCACGGAAAACTTTTGGTTTTGGACCCTATGTTAGGTTGGGTGGACCCACCTATGGTTTTGTGCATGATTTTCGCACATGTTTTTGGATGCGATGGTTTTCGGTCCATGGTATTGGATCGATGTTTTTTGGTCCATGGTATTGGACGTGATGGTTTTTCGGTCCATGGTATTGGATGCTTCGGCATGTATAAATATGTATTGTAACATTGAAAGGAACATAATGAAAAATCAAGCTGGTAGTCTCGGTTTTGAGATCCAGTGGGAAATCTCTGAGTATATGTGTTTTATGTGTTATCCTCTCGCATTTTTATTTTTCCTGTGATTTAGAATTTGTATGCAGGTTATTTCTTTACGGGGTTAGAACCTACATTTGGTATCAGAGCTATTTTGGCTTCAAGGGGACGCCTTTGTTGCTGATGGGTTTCGCTCGGGCCTATGGTTGACCCTATTCAGTGGGAGATCTGCGAGATCGATTCTAGTGGTGAAAGAAGATGGCGAGCAGCGGAAAGATAGAGATTGAGAAGTTCAATGGTCAGAGTTTTGAGTTCTGGAAACTCAAGATGGAGAATCTGTTGGTGGATAAAGATAAGTGGATTGCGGTAGATCTAGGTACTAAACCAACGGAAGTGACCGATGAAGAATGGAAGAAGTTAGATCGGAAGGAAAAGAGCACAATACGATTGCATGTCTCAGATTCAGTATTGTTGAATGTATCAGGGGAAGCTAGGGAGAAGGCTTTATGGGACAAGTTAGGGACTTTGTACCAATCTAAGTCTCTGGAGAATAAATTGTTCCTGCGAAAAAAGTTGTATAACCTGAGGATGAAAGATGGACACTCGGTGACAGAGAATCTGAATGCGTTTAATATTGTGGTAAGTCAATTATTATCTGTTGATATTAAAATTTCAGATGAAGATAAGTGCATCAGTTTGTTGTGTTCTCTACTAGACTCGTGGGATAGTCTAGTTATTACAATAGGTAGCAATGCAACTGCTTTGTAGTTTGATTAAATAGTCTCAACCTTGCTGACGGAGGAGATGAGACGGAAAAATATGGACAACCAGAATGGTGATGCCTTGTCTGTACGAGGACGCTCCCAGAACAGAAACAAAAATAAGTCATCGAGTGGGAGATCTAAATCTAGAGGGAGATCTAAATCTCCAGGAAAACCTATAAAGGTGGTGTGTTGGAAATGCGGTAAGGAAGGGCACTTCAGAAGGGATTGTAAATCTAAAGCTCTTATAAAGGCAAGGGATCTGATGATGCTCCTTCTGCAGAGGCGAAAACCACCTCAGATGAAGGTGGGGATGTGTACTTGGCTTCTTCAAGTACACATGTAGATCATGAGGCATGGTTGATTGACTCAGGTGCATCCTTTCACTTCACTCCCCATATAGAGTGGTTCTATGAGTATGAGAAATATGATGGTGGTGATGTCTTCTTGGGGATGACAGGAAGGCTAGAATCATTGGTCGCGGAAAAGTAAAGTTGAAGTTTCAAGGTGGAAGGGTTAGAACACTTCTGGGTGTTCTGCATATTCCTGCATTAGCTAGAAATCTAAATTTTGTAAGCAAGCTGGATGATGTAGGTGTAAAAATAGTGTTCGAGAAGGATACCTGCAAAAAGGTTCGGGGAGCACTGGTTTTGATATGGGGAGTTCGGATTAGAACTTTGTACAAGCTGCAAGGTAGCACTGTTATTGATGGGTGCAACAGTTCTGTGGTTCCTGAAAGTGAAGCAGAAAATCTAATAGTCTCTGGAGAAAAGACCATGTTGTGGCATCAAAGGCTTGGACATATTGGGGAGAAGGGCCTTCGAATACTTCATGGTAAAGGTATGGTAGAAGGTATGAGTAATATCTCTCTGGATTTTGATTGCTGTGAGAATTGTGTATATGGGAAGCAGAATCGGGTGAGTTTCCCCTCTAGTAGTAAGAGGACGAAACAAATATTAGAGCTTGTGCACAATGATGTGTTTGGACCGATGAAGGTTACATCACTGGGTAAGTCTATGTACTTTGTATCATTTATAGATGACTTCTCAAGGAATACATGGATATATTTCCTTAAGAAGAAATCTGAAGTCTTTGACAGGTTTAAAGAATTTAAGGCTCTCATGTAAAATCAGACAGAGAAGAAGATAAAGGTGCTGAGGACAGATAATGGTGGAGAGTTTTGCAGCAAGGAATTTGAAGAATTCTATAAGAAGTGTGGTATAGCATGATAAAATACTATTCCATATACACCTCAACAAAATGGAGCTGCAAAAAGAATGAACAAGACGTTGATGGAAAGGGCAAGAAGTATGCTCAGTGGTGCCGGGTTAAGAAATGAATTCTGGGTAGAGGCGGTGGATACTGCATGTTACCTGGTCAACAAGTCACCTTCATCAGTGTTGGAGGATAGGACTCCACAAGAGGTATGGACTTGTAAGAAACCCTCTCTTTCACATTTGAGGGTATTTGGATGTGATGCATATGTACA
>APFE030619652.1:40266-57236 GCA_000404065.3 Pinus taeda
CTTTCCACATAGTTAACAAGGGGTTTGAGGGGTACCCGTAACCCCACTTTATGGGGTCCGGGGCAGCGCCCCGGAAAAATTTTGGTTTTGGACCCTATGTCAGGTTGGGTGGACCCATCTATGGTTTTGTGAATGATTTTTGGACATGTTTTTTGGACGCAATGGTTTTCGTTCCATGGTATTGGATCGACGGTTTTTTGGTCCATGGTATTAGATGTGATGGATTTTCAGTCCATGGTATTGGATGCTTCGGCATGTATAAATATGTATTGTAACATTGAAAGGAACATAATGAAAAATCAAGCTGGTAGTTTCGGTTTTGAGATCTAGTGGGAAATCTCTGTGTATATCTGTTTTATGTGTTATGCTCTCGCATTTTTATTTTTCATGTGATTTAGAATTTGTATGCAGGTAATTTCTATACGGCGTTAAAACCTACAGCAATTTGGTGGAGTTCAGAGGCTCTTTTCTCATAAAAACCCCTGTCATGATGTTCAAGGACTGATAAAATTTCTTGGGTGAGGAGGAAGACAACAAATTTTCAAACCTGAAAACAAAGGAACAACTGAGGTTTCTTCTGGAACTAGAGAGAGTTTTTCGTGTTTCTTCCTTTCAAAAACAAATTTTAATTTACGTTCCCTTCAAACACTGCTCTCAACCTTACTTTACTTCTCGAACTATTGGAGGAAATGAATAGTTGTTCTTTTTAACAAACACAACATGGAGAGCAAGACAATTTTTTTCTTTGAAAGACCACCCAATGCAAATTAAGTGCTTTACAAGCTTAATTTCCTATGGTTGCATCACTTCTTCATATATGAGAATACCATGGAGGAGAAAGAGATAGACTTTTAGTGCAGAGAGTAAAATGGAGAGACTATATATATTTTAGAAAAACACAGGCAGACTTTTGTTTTCACTTTCCCTCTCTTTTTGACTCAGTACTTCACTCTAAATCCCACCACATTTTATATATATATAACATGCAGAGTGGGTTTTCGGAGCCTACGTTTTTCGAGCTTGAATATGGCAAAAATTTCACATTTTCCTTCTGTAGAGTTGTTCTCTTACCTTCCTATAGAAAGGCTCATGTTGACTATGTTTCTGCTCTTGTAGAGTGCGATAATACTCCTGTAGAGCTCTATAAGCAGAAGGGTTTTGAAAACATGTAGAGAGCGACTGTTTCAAAGTTTTTAAGGTGGTAGGTACGTTGTTGTAGCCAAGAACTCGTTGATGTAAATGAAAACAAAAGGTGGTGGAGGCTTCTACTGCATCGTACTTAAGCTTATGGCATGTTTCACGGTGACGAGGTGAGGCGGCATGAAGGGTATGTTATCCCCATCCGAACCATTGGTCCCTACTCCAATGTCGTTATGGTATTTCATGTCACCTACCTACAATCACTTCCATCATTCCCATTATACGCTGCCACCATCACCTGTTTTGAGTTTTTTTTCCCGAGTTGATGGACCACACGTGTCGATTGCACTCATTGAATGATGTTTGAATTGGACGAGGCTTGTTTGAACTAGACGACGGTGGTCAGTTAGTTGGCCACCGATTTGGTTCAATTGCAACCATCTCAATGGTTCATGTAGTTTCTAAATCATATTCATGCAACAAAGGAACGGGTTTAGCCACTTACCTGTTAGTTGCTATCATGCTCTGCATGCTCAGACTTTCGCACTTTGTTCTTTGATTGTTGTTGTTGTTGATGCACGTGGCCTCTGAACTACTGATTTGGGTATTCCATGCTAGTGATATTTGATCAGGAACCATTCCTTGCATGTTGTATACATCTTGGTTGCACTAACCCTGCCTCTAGAGCTTGTCTTTTAAAGGGATCAGTTGTTACAAGAATCCTGCAGGATTTCCTGTAACTGATTCTCCCTCTAAAATTTCTGGCTGAGGTTTGAGTAGGGACTGAAGAGATAGCTGAGGAAGGTTCCGAAGGAAAGGAAAAGTAGTTGCAATTCATTAGGTAAGAATCAAGTTAAGAATGTTGTTGTTTTATTCATCATTAAAAAAAAAACAAAAAAAAAAGGAACAAAATTTTTGTGTTTTCTATGCAAGGAAGGAAAAATGAGTGGAAATATAGGTGTGTAGGGATGGAATGGAGAATTAGGATGATGAATGATAGCAAGGAGGTCAATAGGCCTTCTAGACAAATTTCTAGCCCTTAGATTCTTTTCTGAACTTGATTTTGAGCTCTCTGTGGTTTCTACGAGAGCCTCTTGTAGAATGCAAAAAGCTTCCTGTAGGATGCAAAATTTCCAGAACCAGTGAGACCAAGGCCTAGGAAAATACAATGGAAATGGAGAAATGAGCTATCAATATTGTATTCAGCCTTGCTATGTCATTTTGCTTCTGTGACCCTCTTGCATTCTGAAATGCATTCAAAAGAATTTAGTTTTCTGCTTTTTTTCATTTTTTTCTCTATTTTTTTCTTCTTCAATTTTCTCTCTTTCTTTTATGAGACAGTTGGGGTCCCTCGAGGAGGTTTTCACCCTCACCGCTTGCCCTAGGCACCTCTAGGAGGTTTTCACCCAGGGACCTTTTATTCTCTTTTCCAGATTTATTTATTTTATTTATATATATAGATATATATATATTTTACAGTGTGGATGGAGTGGATGTAGAGACTTGCTCCACTACCAACAATGTTTTACTCATATTCTCAATGAATTCTTTCTCCAAGAGGGGCTTCCTGTAGATCTTCAACCTATGCCTATTGAAAAGCATGGGGATGGCTTCTGCATCGATGGTCCACATTAGAATTGAACCATTGTCATTGCATTTTTCTACTGTGTACGATCCTAGTGATCTTGTTCTTAGTTTGCCTTTGAAAGCCTTAAATATTGAATCATACAACAATGCCCAATCTCCTACCTGAAATTGTTTTTCTTTGAGGTGTCTGTCACGCCATATTTTCCTTTGAAGTTAGACTACCTCTGAATGGAGAAGGGCCTACAATCTATGTTCATCTAATCCATTTAGCTGTAGTAACCTTTCCTTTTGTGCATGGCTGAGATCTAGGTCCAGCTGAGCTACCATCCTTAGTGTGTTATATTCAAATTCTATTGACAGCAAAGCCTTCTTCCCATAGACCCGCTCATAGGATGTGAACCCTATGGTGGTTTTCCAGATGGTGTTATAGGCCCAAGTGGCCTCATCCAATCAATTGGCCCAATCTTTTCTACTGGTACTCACTACCTTGGTCAAAATCTCTTCCAAAGCACTATTAGTGACTTCCACCTATCCATTTGCTTGCGGGTGATAAAGGGTGGAAGTTATGTTCTTAATTTTGTGATATGTGAGTAGGTCTTCAATCAAATTGGAGGTATACCGACTCCATTGATCTGTGAATAATTCTCCTGGATAGTAAAACTTGTAGGAGATATTTTCTCTCAAAATGTCAGCTACTTTTTCTTCGATTGTTGCCTTGATCACATTTGTTTCTGGCCATTTTTTTAGGTAATCAGTACACACAATGATGTAATATTTCTGTTTTGAAGGAGGGTTGATAGGACCCACAAATTCAATGCCCCACTTCTCAAATGGCTCGAAAGTTACTTGAGGTTGCAGGGGCATCTCACCCCTTGGAGTAGGTTTCCCCATCCTTTGACATTGATCACATTGGCTGATATATCTTCTGACATCTTGATGAAGAGTGGGCCAATAGTAACTTGCTTGTAGAATTTGAAGGTAGTCCTCTTTGCTACAAAATGGCCCCCACATGGCCCATCATGACAAGTTAGGAGAATTTTAAAAACTTCCTCCTCCTTGACACATCGCCTCAAAATATGATTTGGGCCAAGTTTGAAGAGATTTCCCCTAATCCAAGTGAATGGGGCACTTTTCCTCATGATCTTGCTCTTCTCCTTTGAGGACAGGTGTGGAGGAAACTATGCTAAAACCAAGTAATTTGCTATATTAGTGAACCATGGAGAGAGTACTGAGATAGAAAATAAGTGTTCATCTGGAATTTGATCATCAATCATTCCTTCTTCACCTACAAGTAGATCTAATCTAGACATAAAATCAACAACAACATTTTCCTTACCCAACTTATTAGCAATGTTTAAATCAAACTGCTACAATAATAGTAACCATCTAATATTATAAGCATTTACATTGGGTTCGTTCATTAAATAACTAGTTGTAGCATGATCAGTGTGTACGAATGTTTGATAGCCAGTGACGTAATGTCTGATCTTATTTAGGGAATGGACTACATCTAGGAGCTACTTTTTGGTTAGAGTGTAGCTCAATTCTGCCTTGGACAAGTTTTTACTTACAAAATATATGGCATAAAGGAGCTTCTTATCAACTTTCCCTAAGGCTACTCCTATCACATTGTTCGAGGCATCTATATGAATGTGGAAAGGTAGGGCCCAGTTTGGACCTCTCAAAATTGGGGTAGTCACCAGTTCACTTTTCAAGGTCTCCAGAGCCTATTGACAATTGTTAGTCCATGTGAACTCAACATGTTTTTTGAAAAGACCAAACAATGGAGAGACTAGATTACTAAAATCCTTAATGAATCTTCTATAATACCTTGCTAAGCCTAGGAAACTCCAAACATCTCTTACCTTTTGAGGAGGTGGGACCTTTCGAATGATGGCAATCTTGTTGGGATCCACCTGTAATCCTTGCTGAGAAATTCTATGACCTAGCACAGTCCCTTCAGTCATCAGGAATTCACATATTTGAGGACTGAGGGACAGGTTCATTTCAATGCACTTGGCTAAAAATTTTCCCAGGTTAGTCAAAGATTCCTGGAAGTTAAAACCATAAGGAGTAAAGCAATCCATATATATTTCCATTGAATCATGAACTAGTTCATCAAATATGTTTAGTACTGCTCTCTATAAAGTGGCAGGAGCATTACATAACCCAAAAGGAAGGACCCGGTATGCAAAAGTACCCTGAGGACAAGTGAAAGTGGTCTTATCTTGGTCTTTCATGCTGATTTGGATCTGGTTGTACCTACTAAACCCATCTAGGAAGGAGAAGAACTTCTTCCCTAGCAGGCCATCCAACACTTGATCTATGAAAGGCAAAAGGAAATGGTCCTTCTTGGTGGCCTTATTTAGTTCCCGATAATCAACACAGATTCTCCACTTCCCATTTTTCTTTGGGACTAGCACCAAAGGAGAGACCCATTCATTGTCGGAGATGGGGTAGGTGAATCGTCCATCCAATGACTTTTGCAATTCTTCTTTGACAATGTCCTTAAGGACTGGATTCATCCTCCTTTGAGGTTGCTTGACTGGTTTACAATCTTCTTTAATGTAAATGTAATGAGAACAGACTGAAGGGTAAACTCCCTTCATCTCCTTATAGCTCGAAGCAAAAGCATCCAAGTGGTTTTTAAATAAGATACACATTTCTTTTTCCTGAGAGGTGGATAGGGATGAGTTGATATTCAAGGTTCTTTTTGGGCCAAATTCCACATTCTTAACTTAGAGAGAGGTCAGATCAACCACATAGAGATGACTTAAAATATTGTCTTGGGTTTCGTCCACAAACTCTTCTAATGGCAACACACTGAGCAGAGGGTTTTGAATCATGTTTTTAGTAAGATCATCCTCAGTTTGTGGGCCCCCCATGGTATCTCCTACCGTACACAATGGTGTGGAATAGACTTCATCCTCATCTTCCTCCTCCAACCAAAGAGGTAAATAATGTTCTAACAAAGGTTGGGCAGGAGGATATAGGACTAGTTGCTTCGACATATTCCCATTCTTGATTATCATGTTCACAGCCTAACAACTGATGTAGGCATCTGCAGTAGCCAACCAAGGTCTTCCTAGGATGAGAGGATACCGAGTGAGCTTTGCCTTTGGTTGGAGAACCAGGAAGTCAGCAGGGTACTCCCAAGAATCAATAGAGACCATTACATCTTCCACCATGCCCTCAAGTGTCACAGTGGAGCGGTCTACTAACTGCAGTACTGTTATGGTCTTTCTCATGGAGGCTTGAAGGTTGAGTTTGAGCATAGTGTCCTTAGTCGAAAAATTAATGGTAACCCCTAGGTCAATCAAGGTATGGGGGATTACCATGCCATTGATGTGGACATTGACTACAGGACTCCCAGGGTCTAGATATTTTGGCCAAATTACCTGCCCCAACATCAGGTCGAATAGTTGTCCTATGACATTGATAATTGGAGCATCTCTCCTGTGCCTGTCTAGGAGCCTGAAGAACTTCTCCTTGATCATCTTGTTGTATATAGGCACATCTTTTATGGCTTGGGGAAGTGGTATCTTCACACATAACTATTTCAATTCTCCCAAAAGTTTAGTTTCCTCTCGGGTTGGTTGTGTGGTTCCAATTAGTCTCTCAGGAAAGGGTAGAATGGCTTTTGGTTCACTTTCCTATTTTTCTTCCTTATCCTCCTTAGGAGGAGGATGGATATCTCGAAGAACCTTCCCAGATTGTAGGTTAATATCCTGAATCTCGATAGCATAGGTCGAGCATGATGTTTCTCCACTGTATACCTACTGGTCCTGTCTGTTATTATGGTTCAGGTTTCGTTGAGCAGGTATTTGGGGTTTCCTTAGTGGAGCAGGAGGTAATGGTTGTGGTTGAACAGGTGGCGGAGGCAAAAGAGTGGGAGGAGAGATGCACTGGGGCTTCAACCCCTAATGTGGTGCATTCCATTAAGGCTATGAGTGAGCATAAAAGTGAAACGAATGAGAAACTAGTGGAGCATGGTATTGAGATAGATGTGACCAAGGAGTCGGTGTGGACCAAGAAAGATGAGGATGGAGACTCCAAGAAGGCATGGGAGTGGCTTGATTAGGGTTGTAATAGGCTTGGGATGTCCCTTCCATTCCCTGCTGGTAAGGTCTAGGCCCATGTGACCTCCTTTGGTTCATGAAATAGAGTGGCTCAGTGGCTCCTTCGGCCCCCTGATATGTAGCTTTAAGTCTAGGGAAGGAAAGGGACTGATTCATAGGATGGTCTTCTTCACAGACTGAACACACTTCTATAGAGTGCAATGGACATTCGTTCCTAGGATGCTTTCTAGTGCACCTACGACAAAAGTTGGCCAAAGCCCTCTCAGCTTCCCCTCGCTTCCTCTTGATATGTAAGGTATCCATTTGCATGGCAAGATTTTGCCTCATCTCGTTCTTGCAATCTTCCAGCCAATTATCAAGTTCACTTCTAAAGGATGAACTGAATAAGGATGTACTGGCTAAAGGTTGACTTCACCTACCTCTCTTTCTGGCTGACCTAGAATGGTTTCCAAACAGAGTCTTTATGTCATGATAAGGTAGTTGGTAGATGTCTCCACCAGCTAGGTAATGGAGGGTATCTGGAAGGTCTTTAGGGACTCCTCTGAGCAGGACCAACTTTAGAGATTCGAGATGAAGTGTGCACCTAGCCCTTTTATAACTGAGTTGAAACCTCTTTTCATAGTCTTCTAAAGATTCATCACTTCCCATGGTCATTCAAAATATTTCTTCCTTGGTATCATTTGACCTACAATAGTCTCGATATTTGTTGTTAAAGGGTTGTTGCATCTGAGCCCAAGTTGTGATGCTGTTTCCAAGTAACCCCATGAACCAGTGCAATCCTATAGCATTGAGGGTAGAAGGAAACAATTTCAACTTCTACTCATCTTCTGCATAGTCATAGGTTCGATAGAGAGCAACAAATTCAAACAAAAAGGTATTAGGATCTTCGGTAGTCAATCCATGGAAGTGACGTAAGGCTAAAGGACTTATGTTTTTCACTTTAGTGTCCCCATTGATCTCTCAGATAGGAAAGGCACCTTCTATTCTTTCCCCATTTCCTCTAACGTTTCTGTTTTCAGCCATGGTCTCAGGAGGAATGTTTTCTTGCTCTTCTATTATAGGATCTTTGTATATCTCTAGAGGTTCACCTATAAGTTCTTCTGGATCACTGCCACCAAAGAAGAGAGAAGGGTGACAGTGATGTGTGTAGGAATTTTCCTAACTTGTCTCTATTGCTACGAAGCATGAAAGGAAATCTCTATTTTGGGTGATTTTTTTGTTTTTTTTATGCTTGTACCTACAAAACTTAAATGGATTGAACAACAAAATGCAACTAACTGAAATGAAATTACAGAGTTGAAATGAAAGCAAGGAAACGACTAATCTACTTTGCTGGAATGGAAATTGCAAAATTGAAATAAAAGTAGGAAATGCCTAATCTACCCTTGCTAAAATTGAAATGAAAGCAGGAAATGCCTAATTTATTTTTGTAGAATTGAAATTACAGAATTGAAATGAAACAACTACTCTACTTTTACTCAAACAAACTACTTAGCATAATCTTGCAGTAGAAAATAGAAGAAAGCAGTAATCAAAAAATACTCTGACACTTCCCCGACAACAGTGCCAAAAAGATGGTGGGCTCCAATATTGCAGTAATAATGCTACAACTCCTAGGGCTTCCTTCTTTTCTTTTATAACCCTCGTAGTTCGTAACAAACTTGGAAGTGATGGTGTTGTATGCACAACTACTAGCTCTTACTGCAGGCTGTCTCTTGATCAGCTGGTGCAAGTTCGTTAGGAGCTTAAGCCAAATTCTATGAGTTCTTAGAAGAGGATCTTAACTGTGATGGAAGAAAGCTAACTCTAGAGAGGCTATTCTATGTGCAGAAAGAGAATGAAAACTGAAATGGAATGCAAACCCTAACCAACCCTAGTTTACCCACTAGCCCTACTTTTGCAAGAAAAGAGATGGAAACTAATGAAATGAGTTCCATTGACTAATGAAAAGGTAAATTGCATTTATTGAAACTACTTTTGAAAATAAATTAGAAGAAATCATCTTTTTCTACTTTTGAGTGTTTTTATGTGGAATTATTATTCTTATGATTTATCTGGTTGTGACTGTGTAAAGGTTTGGTGGCAAAGGAAGATGGAGTTGGCTTTTGCAAATGGTGATAAAGGTCTAGAGGGGTCCTAAGAAGCCCCTAGTACCCTTATGAACACTTTCATTATGATCAGACTTCGAAAATTCACTCATAGGAAATTTTATAGTAGGTTGCAGGGGATCTAGAGGAGGTTCTACAGGAGGATCTACAGGAGGAGGCCAAAAGCCGTTTTTTAGAATTTTGAAGGTGGAAAAATGATTGGAAAGGGGAACTAAAGACTAGATGAAGGTTTTGAAGTGTCTAGAACTTGTCAAGGAAGATCAGGGATGAATGGGATGGTCAAATTTGTTCGAATGGCAAGAAAACAACTTTATGAAAAAAACACAGAAATTAGTATAGATTGGCGAACTATTGCGAATGAGTAGGGAAATCTATGAGAAGTGAGCTAGTGCTGGATTTTTTATGGAGGGATGGTGAGCTAATATGTCCTACAAGATATCTGCACATTTACTTATCAAAACAGACTAGAGAAAGAACTAAAAACAGAACTTTGTCTAGCTTGACCTAATCTCTGACCTACATACATAAAATGTTGAACAATACCTTATGAGTAGAAAAGCATGCAAGAGAACTATGGTAAAATAAGAGGAAATGATCTGAGCAATTGAATCTGAACCAATATCAAATTTTCTGAACCAAATTATCACACTAGTAATTTCTTCGAAGAGCAAAAACAATGTTTTTGGTTGCAGCAGTAGTGCCTTGACTTCAAATCATAATCCCACGAAGGGAGAAAGGATATCAAGACTTGTTTTTCGCCTTTTTGGATCTTTTTCTGTCACTGCAGCAACTTACTTATGCAACATGAAACAAAAACAACTATACTAACCATCAAAAGCAACCTAATCTAATTAAGTAAAATAAATCTATGCAACCGAAATTAACTCATGAATGGAAGCAAAAACATATAAGTACACAAAGGAGGTGCTTGGCAGCTTGGGTTGGGCCCTAACCTAAGAGATTTAGTCCTGTGGAAGAGATCAGTGCTGGCTCAAAAATTGTTTCATCTTCATTATAAAAAAATAGCAGTTACATTACATAAATTGTTAAAAAAAAGGACTCAAAAATGAGCTAAACACAATGTTGCACAAAAGTGGGAGAATCTACTAATAATTGGCTAACCTACTGAGGCTCTAAGCCTTCTTATTTATACAAATGGGGACTTCCAACAGTCTTCCTAAAATCAGGGAACTCGGCTTCCTAGAATTGAAGATAAATAGTAGTCCTACTTGACTTGCTCGACTGTCCCTTGGAATCATCAATGTGGGACTTTGTGCTCTGAGTTGCTGATGGAGGATTTGAAGAAAGGGGTCATCAATGAAAGAGATACCCCCCCTACATGTCCTCTTCCCTGTTTTCCTCAAGTTTGGCTACCATTTGTTGATAAATTCCTTGTCTTTGTCCAAAATTGTCCAAAGAATATGCATAAAACACACATTAGACTACATGCCAAAGTGACTAACCCAACTCACTCTATTAGCATAAATATATTCAAAATCATGAAAAGAACTAATGTAAATCATGGATTATGTCGAAATAAGAGGAAAAATGAGCTCATATAGTTACCCATTTCCGGGGCTCATAACCTATGCCCAAGTATGCAAATTCCAATCTAATTTGATCTGGTACGAAAGTGATTGAAGGGGCATATGGTAGTCAATGTAATTTTGACATTGCTCAAAATCACCAACGTTTACTGACTTGTTGAGTTGCGCACAAAAAAAAAATGGAATATGATCAAACTTCACTTTGTGTGATGAATTTATGGGGGAAAACTTTATGTCTATGTCTAAATGTGTGCATTTCTTCGCCAATATACACATGAAGTATGAGGCATATGTTTGAGTGTATTAATATTCTGATGGTTTACTTAACAAATAATGAGATCCACATGTCTATTATTTGGATCTCGCTAAGGTGTGCTTGATAATTTTGAGTAATGAAGAAAAACATAAATAAGTGCAATGGATTAAAACATTATTTGGTCAATTGATGTGGCTCGAGTAGGTCCCTAATGTGCAGTGGAATATAATTGTTATAAGCAATTGTTTGATTCAATCCTAGATATTAACATATATTTGGTCTGGGTGGTAATGGTTGATTTGGTCGCTTATCCTGAATGACGTTGAAACATAATTCTTATTTATTCATGTAAACTTAGTCAAAATGGTCACTATGTTTAGTTTCAATTTGTTTATTCAGTCTACAATGTATTTTTGTCAATGTGGTGAAGTTTTGGCATGTTTCTCCTGCCTGAATTGATCATCAAGATCGATATTAAATATTTGATCTCATTATGTAATTAATATTGGTGGTTGATATGGTATGAATTAATAGTTGTGATTTAGTCACAAAGGAATGGTTTGTGTTTAATATGTGGTTGACAATGCACATTGCTTAGACATTGAGTATGAAGTTGTGATTTGTATAGAATGCATTAATGCTTGTTATGGTCATCAAAGGAATGAAATCGAAATGAATGATCTTATCATGATGAATGACCTTGCTGATTCTTTCCTCCAGTATATAATTTATAAATAGTAAATGTTGAAGTCTTGATTTGGAATGTAGAAAATACACCTATTAATTTGGAAAAAAAATGTCCACATCATTTGATCGAGTGTAGCCACTATATATATAGTTAAAAGGCATATCCCAGTGACCATTGCAGGGTTCAATGGAGTGATTTAGCCACTATATATAGAGTTAAAAGGCATATCTCAATGACCATTGGAGGGTTCAATGGAGTGAGTTTTAGAACATGTAAAGGATTACTGTGTGCATGGATCACTAGAGAATAGTGAGTCAAAGTGATGTGAGAATTATGTGCTGTTAAAATTGAAGGCTGATTGATATCTTGTTTTCCAAGGATCAACATAAAAGATATATGATAGAACTATATGTAATTGTTGGATGGTGCATAGAGTAAAGAAAGGGAGGACCAAGAATACTACATAGTGCACACAGTCCTATGTGCACAACAATAGCAACCTCCGTGTAACAAAATCATTTTAAACACAAAAAAAATGTCTGGAGTGAAGTTGCTATGATCATTACACTATCCTGTAGCATGTGCAATCGTGTGTGTTGGATGGACCAAGTTAAACAATCTATAAGCCATATGGATCAAGAACCATGGAGTTTTGAAACTAGTTGCGCTAAAATTAAGTAAAGGTATGAACGCGTTAAATTCATAAATGGGTGAATAAATTCAAAAACTATTGTTGTAGATTAAAATGGTTTTGAACATAGCATGTGCTAGTAAGAATGAGATGAAAAAAGTGAAAAACAATGCTACTATAGGAGTTTTAATGTATGAATTGGCCGTTGTGCAATCAATTTTGGAACTCGGTTGCATTTTCTAGATTAGTGTGTGTATTGTCTTTGGGATTCAATGGTCAATCAATTTGTGAGCCAATCAGCCCAGAAAAGTGATGAGGAAAGTCCGTCACTGATGAAAAAAAATGTAATTTGAAGTTACCATTTTGTTGTTTTTCAATGGTAGAATTCCTTATTTCTTAAGTTCATTGTTTAAGTTTTTGATACATATGATTCCAATGAGCATGAGATTATTTATGTTTTATAATAATATGAATTATCATTGAACAAAGCTAGTGTATATTATAAAAGGACACATATCAAATAGAGGCTGAGCCCCGAAAAAAAATACGCATTTCTCTCTTAATGGGATGAGAAATACACTTCCCAGCTAAATAATTATCAGGTGGATGGTAGGTATTCAACTTCTACACAACATTCTCAAATATTATTTGTAGTAGAAGGTTGAGATTTATTTGAAAAAAAGTTGTCTTTTCTACCTTAAATGGATTAGTTAAAAAAATTGTTATATGAAATAGTGTCAAATGAAATGTGCTAATTTTTTTTTGATATGTTATGTACTAGTGCAGCCATATATATTAAATGGTTAGAAAATGTTTACATGAAATAATACATTTTAAGCATCACAATATGTAATTCAAAATACATCTGAAATTCCTATAATTTAAAAAATCATAAAAATTAACTAGATTATAACTTTCTTTAAAATAATAACAATTATTATTAGTGATAAAAGGAATTAATACACAATCTAAATATATGTATATTTAAAAAAACAAGTGAAAATATTATTGACCTTAAACATCAGTTTTGGCTTTATCATGGACATTTTCAATTTGTAAATAGGCTTTGTTACATTAAAATGGGCAAATGCCATGACTCATTAATATCTCATGCTCAGAAAACCTTAACTCATTTCATATGATGATTTTTCCTTTGAAATTTTGTTTATTAATGAATTTCATTAAAATCAAAATAAATGCATATAATTTGGCAACAAATGTCAACTTTTGATTTATGTATACTACTAATTATATTCTAAAAATTCAATGAATTTTAAATCTCTACTATCTTATTAATAGTTATTTATAATTAAACTAAAATCGCGGAAGCCTATTCTGAAATAGACATGCTATTGCATAATAAGCCAAGGTATTGCACCAAACACTAGATACAAGTTCAAAGTATTATCGCATGATATATATCTAATACTAATTATTTTTATAGCTAATACTAAAATCTATAAATCAATAATAATAGTAATAATAATTTAAAATAAAGTTATAATGTAGTTTCTTTTTTTAATCTTTCACAAAGTGATATATAATCATGAAGTGTTTTTCTACTTATCATGGATTGATGTGTATGACAGTTTCACCAATAGTGTAATTCATAAGAATTAAATGGGACTAAATGGCACTAGGCCATAGAACATTTACCCCATTGATAGTTATTACATTTTCAAGAGATAATAAAAATTTAAAAAATTAAAATTACTAAATTATAAAGTTTAATTTAAAGTATTATTATTATTAATTATATCAAGAAATTTTATATGAGTGAAATATATAATCTTATTCAAAGAAATTATCTGCACCTTACCATGGATATTATTAATCTATAAATATGCTTTGGGACAACAACATTGGTTTTCGTGGTTACTAATTCCACATGCAGAAAAAAACACCGTACCTCATGTTTATATGACATTTTTTTTAGTTAACCAGTCTAATTAAAAAGGAAAAAATGGAATATTGGGTACAAAACTTAAGAAGATAAGAGATTAATTATAATTATTTTAAAATTTTATTTTCATAGAAAAAAACTAAGTGAGAGAAGCATCCTAGATCACCATAGCTTTTCAAATTAAAAGGTGAAAGGGTGCACAATGTGATAAATATTATGGAAATTATAAGATGGACAATTTAAGATAGAGTGCTTCGGATCTTCAACCTTGTTAGAATTTTATGGGTGACAAACTATTTCATCCCATGTGTTTTTTGGAACTCACAAATCCCCAATTTCACTATGAGTCTCTTGAGAATTTGTTCTAATTTTAGTAATATTCATTTTACTCTTAACACTCATCAATATTGTAGATTCCTTTATCCATCTACATATTTATCTCACTACAATTTATCCTTAAATTTGGATGTAATAATAATCGAAATAATTATATTTTGAATATTATCTACATTTTACTAGATGAACTCCTAAATTAGCTCCCATTGTTTCAACCATGATTGAGCACTCTTATACCAAAGTATGGGATTTTGGTTAAAGTTAGAAGGAATTTTAAAAAATCTCTTGGAATATAGATTGTACAAATTCTTCTTGTACATAAGATAATTCGTCATAACCATATTTCTGATGGAGGGGCTTCCTTCAATATTTATAATCTATATTTTTTTGTGAAGTTTAAAATAAAAGCCAATAATATTATATAAAAAAAATTGTATTAAAAATATTATAACATTATATTTTTAACAAATAGATACACATGATTTAATTTTTTTATTAAATTGCTACCAAATAATCTTTAATAAATTTATATTTTTATACACAATTGTTATTTAATGATAGACCATTAGCATAAGCATTAACATTATGCCTATGGGTGTGTTGGTATTGAAATGATGGGTCATAGTGCCACACATCGTATGTGCATACCATCATATCATGGCACAAAACCTTACCTCCCAAACATGCTGGCATAGCCCACTCATACATCTTATGTTTCAATTGTTGAGCGAGGCTTGTATGCTCCACTTTGATCCTTCTCTTGGGTAACCTATTGGGATTATTTTTTCTCTCTCGTTGCCTCCTCTTCATTATCCCTCCATTTTCCATGATTTTTAATTATGATTTGGTTTCCTAGGTATGGGTGCGCTCTCTTGCCTTATTCGCTATGCCTCCTCCCTTAATGTCCCTTTAATATGGGCAAAGACTCGCTCAAAGACCGATAATGGTACAACCCACCTATCATGACATTATGATTAAATTATTCTATAAGAAACTCTTGCATCTTCCCACCTAGCTCCATCCATGTCTTGGTGAAGTATTCTTGCTCATTTGCTCTGCCTACTTCTTTAAAGTCCTTTTAATATGGATAGAGCCTCGTTCAGAGACCCCATTGTAGGTACAACCCACCCATCATGACATTATGGTTAAATTATTCTATAAGAATCTCTTGCATCTTCCCACCTAGCTCCATCCATGTCTTGATGAAGTATTATTGCCTCTTGTAGCCATGACTCACTAGTGAACTTAATGCTAGCATGGAGTTGGAGATTTCAATTCTTATGGAGAAAAAATTCAATAGAAAATGCAAGCCACCTTAGTCTCGTATCTTGTGTAAGGCATTTCCTCTTGTGTTTCGTGCGCATGAAAATGTATAGGTTTTTAGGATAATTATCTTGACATAGTGGACCTATACATTGATAATAATGTATATTATGCTACACTTGGTAAATGTTTTTATTGATAGGAGACAAAATCAATTCAACCTCAAAGGTATAATAGACGTCGTGTTTTATTTAGAAGGGAGGCTTAATAGGCTTCAGATGAGATCACCACCTAGCTCTCTCATTCCACTGCCATACAAGATTAAGAAGCATCACATCAATATTAACACATCATTATCTTCTTGATGCTTAGATTTCTTATATTTAATGGCTTTAATGCTTATTTCTCATGCTTTTCAATGTGGGTTGTTAATATCTTATTTTTGAAGTGTGACTATATGTCTAGTTTCCTTTCCTTATTGAATCAAGCACTATAGATTCCAAAGTATGCTAGAGCACTATAGATTCCTTATATGAAACTTCAAGTTTTCTATTGTGAATTGAGATTAATTTTAGCTTCCCTAAACTCTATGTTCTTTTCTCTCTAGTATGATTTCTAGGGTGGGAGCCGAGATGCCACAAATAGGCCATATATAATAAAACCAATAATTAGGATGTAACCATTCGATAATTTCAATTGGGTTTAGAAAAAGACCAAAACAATATTAAAACACACAGGCAAACTAAATTGGTTATATGATAGTTGGTTCTATGTTAAAATTAGAAATTATTCATTCAAACAATCATATGATGTTATATAGCTTTATAAAAAATATTTTTTTAGTAAATATATAACTTATCAATATATATTTCAAAAAAATGTAATTTTAAAGTGAGGTGAGAAAAATAATTAAAAAGGAATATTGTTATTAAAATTATACATTATATTATGTATTAAGAAGAAAAAGTATAATAAAATACTTAATTACATGCTATTATATCAAGTTATTTATTAAACTATTTTTTGCTTAAATTGGCTCATGGTTAGCTCAATTTGTCAACTAAAGTCTTTAGAGCACATTTGCTATTGAAAAGTCACATACTCAAGTTTACAATAACAACACCTTTCCTATTGAGAAATCACATGTTCATATTCAATTATTTCGACACTCATAGAGTAAAGCTCTTTGATTGAGCCACTAAAGAGTGAACCCTTAAAAAAGATCTTTATGATAGCCACTAAGGAGTGAAGCCTTCGAGTAGATCTTTATGGTAAAAATATTCCATAGAGGTACAAATCACTCCATTCGTAAAGACATTTTGGGAACGTAATGGTCGTTAATATTTGAAGTTTACGAATCACATATAGGTAGTATAAAAATTACATCGACACTACTACTCATCCAACTATAAACCACAATGAAAAATATATT
>APFE030619654.1:0-27156 GCA_000404065.3 Pinus taeda
GTGTCTGAGCTTCTGTTGAAATTGAAACATTTTTGCTCCTGCTGGGGGAGTGAAGGACTTCCAGGCGGCTTGCACCATTTCTTTGAATTCTGGATAAGTGAACCAGAAGGAATCGAAGCGGAATGGGCGATTGCATTGTTTACCTGGACGCGTCCATTGGAGCATGATGGGCCAGTGATCAGAGCCTCCTTGTGGTAGGATGGAGGCGTGAAAATCTCCGCCCATATGAATGGCATTGTCTGAAATGAGAAAGCGATATAGTCTGGATGCGATATGATGTGTTCCCCTTCGTTTGTTTGTCCAGGTGAACGTACCATTTGAGGTTTGTATATCAATGAGCTGATTGGTTTGAATGAACTCTTTGAGTCCTGTGCTATCCTCTTCTAATCTCATTCGCCCTCCCTTTTTTTCCTTTAGATTCGTAATGATATTGAAATCTCCCCCGCTTATCCAGAGAGGGTACTGTCTAGTTGCATTGAGCGCTGTAAGTGCCTCCAACACTTCTAATTTTTGATGCAAGTCTTGCGGGAAATAGGTGTTGGTAAGTAAACCATGCAGCTCTGTCCCTAGGAGATGAAAGGTAGCTTGAATGAAATTATGTGAGGCATGAAAATCCTGAAGAGTGAGGATCTGCGGATTCCAGACTATAGCAAGTCCCCCTGAGGCTCCTATCGCATCTACCGATACAGAGTGACTGCCAAGCCAAGCTTTGCTGAGGATTTTTTCAAGATGGACATTAGTACTTTTTGTTTCCTGTAGAAAAACAATTGCTGGTTTCTCTAACTGAATCATGGTTTTTAGCATTCTGTGTTTTGAGGGGCTATTGAACCCTCTCATGTTCCATGAGATGAGCTTCATGAGGAACAATGATGTTGGGGCTTGTAGAACTTCGTCAACTTTGGGAATCTCCCAGATTCCATTAAGATCTCTCCCATAATTATAGTTCATTGTAGATCAGTTTTGCGTCCTCTTTTTTTTGTTTCTTTGAGGATTTTCTTTCCATCCCAAGGATTGCCTGCTTGTATGCCTAGACATTTATTGTGTTGCGCTTTGATGAGAACCCCTTCCAGCCTATCTATTTCGCAGGGAGGTATGGTGTTGTATTCTTTCTGCTTGCATGCTGTTTCAAGTTTGAGGATATCCAAACCATCTAGACTTACAGTCTCTGGATCTTCCTCCATTATGATAGGGATGTTCTGAGGATCCTCTGAGCTACCGTCTTGCAGGCTCAGAGCTAAGGCTGCATCAAGGTCCATTGCTGAAGGTTGAAGTTCTACTACTGAATCCGGGATTTTCGCTTCCAAGGAGGGAGTGAGATATGAGGGCGAGGGGGCAGATGGATCCAAAGGAGGATTGAGAGGCTTGGATGAGAAGGAAGGGGCTGGAGAGGCCTGAGATTCATGCGAGAGTTTGTTAGAGGTATCACGAGGGGTGAGGATTTGGAAACGGTTTTGGGATTCAGTCTTGTTGGGGCTAGAGGGGGCAGCCGATTTCTTTTTGGCATGCCTTCAGCAGGAGGTCATTTTTGTGAAGCCATCTGAATCTTTATTAGCTTCATTGGCATCAGCTTTGATCTGGATATTCAAGGGGCATTCCCTAAAGAGATGACCATGCTCGTGGCATTTGCGGCAATGAAAAGGGATGTGTTCATAATCTAATGGTTGATTCCACTCAAAATCATCACGAAAGAGACTTACTGTGTTTGCAAGAGTTTTTTTGAGCTGCATTTGGACGCAGATCCTAGCGTAGGAGGTGAATCTTGTATTTTTGGTTTCCTCTGCCACTTTGATGAAGGTACCAATGCTATTTCCAATGTCCTTTAGTGTTTCCTCTTTCCAGTATTCTGAGGGCAGGGAATACATACAGATCTAGACTAGAGCGTGACTGAGATCCTCCGTATCTGGATTGAATCTAGGCCTCTAGTCATGAAGGAAAAGACCCAAGGAGTTGAAGAAGTATGGGCCACCTTCAAATATTCTGGTCTTGTCCTCCAGGTAGTGAAAAATAGCTGTGAAGAAGCCCTTAGGGCCTAATAACAGGGAGACTTGTCCTTTGGGCTTCCATTTTGAGTCTATCCACCTGTGTAGGGCCTTCTCAGTAGGCCAGAAGCCAAGAAATTTGCCGATCAGTGCGTGATCCTTCATGTACTGTATTTCTCCATTGATTCGATGACTTGGTAGCTCGACTTTGATTCGTTCTTTAGCTTTTGGAATGCACGTGGTTGACGTCGCCTTTGGTTGTGACGCATCCAGATCTGTGTCTTCTTTGTCATTTGTGTCTGGGATCTCTACTGTTGCATTGCTCCGTTCTGGGCTCTGATCGCGTACTAGGCTCTGATCGCGTACTGGGGTTTTGCTAGTTGAAAACAGGGGAATAGAAAAGGCAGAGAAGTCCGCCTTCCGTGATGAAGAGGGTGGGGGAGGAACGGACCCCGCCCCTCCCGCCGGACCGGCCATACCGAGCTAAAGACCAGACGCCCGTAGACTAGATGGCCAGCTGCACTGTGCAGGAAAGCGGTTCACAGGTTGCAGAGGTGCAGATCTGTACATCTGCTGCAGAGGTCAGAGCGCGGCTGAAGTGACTACAAAGTTGATGTTGATCTTAATGTTCTTTTTTTTTAAGAGTTTTGGCCGGAAGTCTTGTTTTTCACTAGTATGAGGCGAAAAAACGATATTTCAAGTTCGAAATTTATTCTATATTTTTTATAAAGTGGATTTTTTTTTTGATAATTTATTAGGATAGATCTATTTTAAGCACAAATCTAATATGAGTCAAGAAGGGTCAAATTTCTTTAGATGCAAACTTATTTTAAAAAGCAAAAACAATATGTATTTTTATCATTTAAATTGTAATTTTGAATAGCTTGTATATTATACTTATATATATCATATATAAGTTACTATATATATATATATATATATATATATAGAGAAAATTAAATTCTTGAGGGGGCAAACGTATTTTATCAAATGCACAAAAACAATATCTATTTTTTATAGTTTAAATTGTATTTTTGAATATCACCTAATACTATTCTTACTAATACCTGATTATAATATATATAAATATTATTATATATATATATATAATATATGAATACATTAAGTTATCAGACGAAACACTTAACATGGTAGCTTTTTATTCAATATAATTTTAAGTATACATCAATATTAATTCATATTAAAGTTATTTTATATATAATCACACTGCATATTTTATTATATACGACATTAAAACATTTTCTTTAATTTTTTTTCTATATATAGATATATATATGTGAAGTTGATATCTACATAAACTAGCTATCATAGATCTTCAAATAATTTATTTAATTGAAGTGTTAAAATATTTTTGAAAAATATAAAGTCTAAACATCTTACTCATTTTTATTTTACTTCTAATTACTTGCATGAAATTATATTAGGTTATATGGAAGACTAATTATACATGGCATAGCAATTTTTCTTTTTCTTTTTTATTATATCTAACATTTCTTTTCTATCTAGAAAATATGTTGTTTTTATTTTAAAAGAGACACGTGTCAACTCCAAATTTAGCAAGGACATACTTACACATCACCTTTACACCGGGATGTAGAATGAGCCTCTAGGCTCAATCAATGATTTGTCTCTATTTAATGTATATTTGTAAAACTCATAGCTAAAACATAATTCGATATATGGTTTAAGAAGTGTACAGGCAGTTGATTCTATGTATTGTTTCCCTCACAATGGTATATCTTGGCCTTGGGTGATATATATATATATATATATATAATCCTTTGAAATTTTCACACACAAACAATAATTAACAAAAGAAAAAGAAACAATAATTAGCAAGAGACATATATACTTAATGGTCAATTTGCTAAGCATTGGTATGAGAGAAACAATACTCAAATTATAGTCTTTTAATTAAATTTGGCAACAAATCTAGTTGAAACTATATTGAAAATTGAAACTAAATCTGTGTTTTTCATATTTTTGTTGTTTTTTCTCTTGCCTTATTTCTTGAGTGGGAAACCTCCAAACTACATTTCTTATATAGTTGTGGTTTCTCATTTTTGTTCCCATTTTTGGTAACATAGGTGTAAACCATTTTTTTAATAACCATAATATAACTATACAAATGTAAAACCTTAATTTAACTTTTGTGATGTATTTGTTATTATTAATGTACATTCTCATTATTCATGTAATTTGAGAAATTTGAGAATGGTGATAAGAGCGATCTATTTCTTTTATTAATGTAAATGGGTTGTTATTTAGGGAATCCTTAGTTAGCTTATTAGACAAGAAGCATTCACTAACATTACTCTAACCATTTTGTTGATATATTCTGACCCAAGGGATTATCAATATAGATTTTCTTAATGGACATTCATTATCATAAGAATATATGAAGTAAAGATGTGAATGAGTTCAATCTAGATCTCTTTTTCTATCTATACTAGTGTTATAATAAATGATTGCACCATGCACAATCTTTGAATATTATAATAACTTGTTCAGTAAAAAATCCCTTACATGAGGATAGCCAAAACATAACTTTAAGCAATAGAGCACTCACAAGAAGAATGGTCTCAAAACTAGCAATGAGGCATGTAGGAACACACTCACATAGAGACACATGTGCATTCTTTCAAATGTGCACACTTTCCTAATCCTATAGCATTGATGCTACCTAAACTACTATAAATGCTTTCAAACTTTGATTTTTTAGGAATATGTGCATGTGTAGTTTCAAAAGTGTGTGCGCTTTTAGGAATGCACATGCATTTTTAAACATGTTTTTGTTTTGCTAAAAGTGCATGCATGTGTTAAGAGGATGTTCATACTCTTATGTTTATAATCTTTGAAAGAGAGAGAGGTAGGAAGGGAGAGAGAGACGAATCTGGGAGGGGTTGTTATGATGAAGGGACTAAGGAAAGGAGAAGGTGAAGGGTCTAGTAAGAGAGATAGAGGGAGTGAAGGAGAGAGGGATATACAAACAAAAAGAGAGTGTGAGTGAGTGAGAGGGAGAGATAAAGTGAGGGTGTAGAGGCAAAAAGGAGAAGACATGGTAGGGTAGTGGGAAAGGGAGAGAGAGGGAAAGTAGGGGGAGAGGGGAAGAAGGAGAAAGTGAATGAGCATGAGAGAGAGAGGGTGGTATATCTATATATTATAATATTAATATATGATCGAGAGAGAGAGAGAGAGAGAGAGAGAGAGAGAGAGATTGGGAAAAAGAGAGGTAAGATAGAAAGATGCTGTTAAGAGGAGAGTGAAAGATGAAGAGAGAGATAGGGAGGGAGGGAAAGAGAGAGAGAGATTTTGGTGGAGATGTTGTGATGGAGGGACTAAGTCAAGGAGGGAGAAATAGAGAGAATAATGGAGAGGGGTGGGAGAAAGAGTAGGAGAGAGAAAGATATGGGGGAGTGTCAAAGAAGGAGGACGAGATGAGGAAACAAAGTGATAAATTAACAAGGGAGGGGAGGGGGGAGAGAGAGAGGAAGTGATACTTGAGTAGACAGAAAAAGCAGATACAGAAGAAGAACATAAATAATATAGGGGAAGGTTAGTGAGAAGGCGACCTGTAAATTGTCATGGATATTACATTGCAACAAAACATTACAATAGATCTAATAAAATACTAGCAACATTACTATGAAGGATATGCAAACCTTTAGTTATTGACATTATGCTTAATGTATAAAATATGTGAAATGATAAAAATAGGGAAAGGAGAAACACACACACACCATCAATGAATAAACATAAGATTTACCCTAGACACTCATATAATAAAAAATCAAACTAGAAAGTTAGGATGTAATGCTCTCTTTCTCTAGTATGGGAAATGGAAATACAAAGAAGGAGGTACAATATATGGAGTTACTTGATACTTCTAGCCTGTAAGGTTACTAAAAATATTTTCCTACTCTATTTTGTTCTCTAAGTTTTGACCACTTGATTTGCAACTCAATTATAAAACCAAATATAAGGACACACAATGGAACCTCTTATTTTTCTCATGACTTGATATTTAACTTTTTCTTATAGCACTTAGGGGTGAGGTTTTGACCTCTTCAACCCCAAATTAGAGTTATGGTTTTGGACCTTCTAGAATCTTCTTGAAATTCCACATGTGGATATCCCTATATGAGTGAGTAATTGGGTTGATGTGGAATCCTCTCCTACCACAGTGTGCAATATGTCAGGTCAAATTTAAGAGGGATATTTTTTTCATATGAGTTCAAGTTGATGTGATTCTTGCACTGTTGGAAACGCCCTTGAGTATAGAACAACATTTTGGGACTTGGTGCAAGTGAGAAAAGCTTTGACCCTCAAAAATTCCATTTTATGCCTTAAAATGGCTATGAAAGGTTTCAAAACTTGATTTTCCAAACTAGGGTTGTTGTTAAAATGACCATGAAAGTTGATTCCTGTAATTTTTTGCAATTTCAAAGCATTGAAATAGATGAAAAATAATATAATTATCCAATATAGGTCATTGTAGAGATTCTGCAAACTCTACACAAATCTCGCTCTGAGTCCTATGTAGAAAATCTTACTGTAGATTAACCCGATAATGCAATATAACCGAAGCAAAATACTATAACCTACTTCTACTATCAATTTAAGGAAGCTTAAAAGATCAAGCAAGATTGAGCTGAACAATATAACTAGGAGAAGAAGAAACAATGCACAATACACATGGAAATACTTTGGGGAAAGCCTCAGCTAAAAACCCCACTATCTGTATTATCATACAAGGTGGAAATACATAGGAATTATACAAAGCCTTAGCTCTCCCAGCTAGCCAGCTCTCAATACAATCCTCACAGATGCTTGCAGGTAATCATGGCTACTCTCTAGCCTTCCTCTCTACACTCCTAGCTCCTATTTCATTGCATTATTCCTAGTGGATGATTCTCACCTCACCAAGTGGAACACCACTCTAACACACTGTCAGAACTGCACAATCCTCAAGGAACCTTAATTCCTTCTGCATGCATGAGTTTTCTTTATAGGAAAACACATGCAACTAATAGTACACTATCCTTGACATTTAGCTCAACTGGGTCTTTCTCAGAATAGACATGCATGAGTTACTGATCAGGGAATGTTATCTGGAGTACAGTGGTTGAGGGCATGCATGCATCAACTAACTAATAACTCACAATTAGTTCCTCAAATAGTTTAGAACTAGTTTAACTGGACTTAACTCAATAAAATGAGCTAACTAATTACAACTCAAATATAAGTCAATCTTATCTTCTTAATTTTAGGGATAACTCTTGGATTACTTTAGAGAGACTTCTAACTTTAATTTCTCCAACTAATTAATCCATAATGAATTAATTAATGATTTCCAAGTAGTTGGTGAGACTAAATTCGATTTTAATTAACAATTTTAATTCAAGGACAAATTAAAATTGGAATATTCTTGTTGCCACTTTTCAACACTCCCTCTCAAAAAGAAAGGAATTATACTGCAGCAACATGATCCTCCCATCATTAGTAGCCTGCTTTACCTTGTAAAGCCAACAGGAACTCACAACTGACTTGTTCTCCGGTCTCAGAACCATGTCCGAAACACTATTACGAACTATGGAGTCACTGCTCCACTATAGCATGAACCCAAATCGGTCGCTGCACTGCTTCCTCAAAGGAAGATGGTTGGGTCTCAACGCATTCCCCAACAAGAGCCATGTATCCAGTGTACCTCTCAGGTGACCTCCTCTGTCGACGCTAAGAAGATGGTACTCCCACATTATCTCTCGCATCCTGTAACAATATTTCAACTTCTCTTGTGCGCTTCTGTCCATCTCTGGAAGACTCTGCTTGAATGGATGTCTCCACTCCTGGCACCTCTGCATGTGGCTACTCCGCATCAGTCTGAAGCTCCTCCTTAGGAACTAACAGTTCCTCCATAGCCTGTAGATGGAGCTCCCTCTCAAGGGAAACTCGCATGGCCTTCTGGTTGTCAAACTTGAGATCTTTGCAAACCACTATCCTTCGACTGGTAGGCATGTACACCTAATAGTTGTGAGGTGTATTAGTGTACCCCACAAGTATCCCCAACTCTGTTTTCGGCTCAAGCTTCTTCCATGCATCCTTTGTCACATGGAAATATACCAATGAGCCAAATGTCCTGAAGTGACCCACATCTAGTCTCTTACTGGAGAAAGCTTCCTCTAGTGTCTTCATCCTAAGTATGTGATGCGGGCTTCTATTCTGCAAATAGACCACTATGTTGAATGCCTTAGCCCACAAGTGAAGTGGTAGGCCTTCGTCATGCAACATCGCTCGTGCTACCCCTACAATAGTTCTGTTCTTCCTCTCGGCCACCCCATTCTGATGTGGGTTGTGAGGTGCCATCAACTCCCGTTTAATTCCTTCCACTGCATAGAAGTCCTTAAACTCTTGAGAGAAATATTCTCCATCATTTTCACTTCTCAAGGCCTTGATCTCCTTCCCTGACTTTTTCTTGACCAAAGCTTTGATCTCACAAAACTTTGAGAAGGATTGGTCCTTCTTTTGCATGAAATAAATCCAGCATTTACAAGAATAATCATAAATGAAAATCACATAATACCTTTGCTTCATTGTGGATGCTGTCGAGAATGGTCCACATACATCAGTATGAACTCGTTCTAAGATAGCCTTTTCTCAACTATCTCGATCATGAAAGGAAGACTTGGTGTACTTTCACAAGGTACAAATTTTTCATGTGTCAACTTGCTCAAGTTTACCTTGGGGAAGTCCTGTAGATATCTGCTGCATTATCTTCAAAGCTCCATGATGCAAATGGACCAACCGCTTGTGCTACAAATCGCCAATGTCTTGGCTTTGCACCAATTATACTTTTGTACTCAATTCTGCACAATCATCTACCTCTAGTTTATAGAGATTCTTCACCTGAATCCCTATTCTCTTGGTTTGACCCATGTCTATGTGTCTTACGAACACCTTCCCTTTACTGAGGACAACATCGTAGCCTTTGTCCTCCAACATTGCGATCGATACCAAGTTCTTCTTCAGTCCAGGCACATATTTTTCATCTGTCAAGGTGATAGGAGCTCCATGCTCCCTCTAAAAAGAAATAATGCCCACTCCTAAAACACTATACCTTCTGTCGTGACCCATCTCTATGTGCATCTTGAGGTCTTTCTCCTCCAAGGCACTGAATAAATTTTTATCGCCGGTCATGTGGAATGGGGCTCCACTGTCAAGATACAAAACACAACCCATCATCGATGACACCATGCATGCAATGAGGGTAAAGTCCATTTCGAACTGAGAAGCTAATGCCTCACCTTTCGGTCCTTCTGAGGATCCCTTCTTTGACTCCTTCAATGGGCAATTAGTCGCATAATGTCCCATCTCAATTGATGTGTGATATGAATTCGATTTGCACCTGCAACCCTGAACATGAAACTTCTAATTCTCTTTTCAATATACTTTTCACAGATCTCATAAACTTGGCTCTGATACCATGTAGAAATTTTGCAAATTCTCCACAAATCTCACTCTGAGACCTATGTAGAAAATCTGACTATAGATTAACCCAATAATGCAATATAACCAAAGCAAAATGCTATAACCTACTTCTACTATCAATTTGCGGAAGCTTAAAAGATTGAGAAAGATCGAGCTGAATAATATAACCAGAAGAAGAAGAATTAATGCACAATACACATCAAAATGCTTTGGGGAAAGCCTCAGCTAAAAACCCCACTATCTTTATTATCATACAGGGTGGAAATACATAGGAATTATACAAAGCCTTAGCTCTCCTAGCTAGCCAACTCTCAGTACAATCCTCAAAGATGCTCACAGGCAATCCTGGCTATTGTCCAACCTTCCTCTTTGTCCTCCAAGCTCCTATTTCCTTGTGTTGTTCCTAGTGGATGATTCTCGCCTCAGCAAGTGGAACACTGCTCTAACACACTGTCGGAACTGTGCAATCCTCAAGGAATTTAATTCCTTTGGCAAGCATGAGTTTTATTTATAAGAAAACACATGCAACTAATATTACATTGTCCTTGACATTTAGCTCAACTGGATCTTTCTCAGAATAGACATGCATGAGTTACTAATGAGGGGTATTTAGTTATTTGGAGTACACTAGTTGAATGCATCCATGCATCAACTGACTGATAACTCACAATTAGTTCCTCAAACAGTTTGGAACTAATTTAACTCGACTTAACTCAGTAAACTAAGGTAACTAATTACAACTCAAATATAACTCAATCTTATCTCCTTAATTTTAGGGATAACTCTTGCATGACTTCAAAAAGACTTATAGCTTGAATTTCTCCAACTAATTAATCTATAATGAATTAATTAATTATTTCCAAGCAGTTGGTGGGACTAAATTCTATTTTAATTCACAATTTTAATTCAAGGACAAATTAAAATTGGAATATTCTTGTTGCCACATTTCAACAGTCGTATCTAGGAAATTGGATAAATGCATAGGAGTAGAGGGGTTTAAAGGCACCTGAAGATTAGAATTAGTTAGAGAGAAGCTTTATAAAAGAAAGAGAATTTTGAAAAGACACCAAAGAACCAAGTGGATTAGGGAGAGAAACGTTTGAAGATGTGAAGATCGAAGGCGGAAGAGATCACATGCTAAGGAAATAAGAATTAATGGGAAAGGCTACTTTAGAAAAGCCTTCTACAAAACTCCTATAATATCCAGCCAATCCCATGAAGGATCGAACATTTGCCACATCTTTTGGTACAGGCCACTCCATTATGGCCTTTATCTTCTCCGGGTCCACTGCGATCCCATCCTTTGTAATTACATGACCCAAGTATTGGATTTATTCTTTAAAGAAATCACACTTACTAAACTTTGCGTATAGCTGATGTTCTCGAAGGGTCTATAACACCATTCTGAGATGTTCATGATGTTCTTCCATGGTGCGAGAATATATTAATATATCATCAATAAATATCAGCACAAATCTGTCCAAATAACGATGGAAAATGTTGTTCATTAAACACATGAAAGTTGCAGGGGCGTTGGTTAGTCCGAACGGCAAGACCACAAATTCGTAATGACCATACTATGAACACATTCCCTTCAGGTGCAGAAGGTGCCATGAGTATGGACACCTGTTCAAGCAATTTCCGCAAAATAGAGAAGAGGAGATTATTAAAAAACAGGAAGAAGAACAAAGAAGGGCAGAAAAAATGGAGGGAGGACACATAGGTTTCCAGGAGGTTAGTAGAAGGAAAAAACCAGGGAAAGATGGAGAAAAGATACAAGAAAAGTCAAAGCCCATAATAATAGAAAGCCAGAACAAATTTCAAGTCCTTCAAGAGAATGAAGATGAGGGATCGAATGCAATGGTCGAAGAAGAAGAGAACGAGAGGGAACTAGTGGAAGTCAGCAAAGGAACAAAGGATGAAGCGACAATAACGGCTAGGGAGAATGAAGAGGAGATGGGGGTAAATCCTGAGATAAATTCAGAGCAAATCTAGATGGAACTTGGGTCACAAAATGATTCAGGGACAGAAGAGGAGAAAATTATGAGGAAGTTGAAACAGGAATGGAAAAATCTTGACGAGAGATTTATTCTAGAAACTCAGACACAATTATACAAGGACACATTCCAAAAATACAAATAAAAAAGAGATAGATCAGGGGAAGAATTAACAGGAGAAATAGGGGTATATGAAAATAACAACATGGGAATGGAAGGCATTGGCAAAGGAGGTCGGAAGAGGGGAAGACGAACACTGAATGAGACTATTGAGGCTGTAGGTGAGATTTTGGTTAACTCAGGCAAGGTTATACCTCTATCGGAGGTTTTCCAACAACCACCCAAGAAGTTATAAATGATAATTACATCCTGGAATATTAGGGGTCTCAACAGCAAAGGAAAACAGAGGTATTTAAAGGAGAGATTGAGAAAAGACAAGCCAGGAATTTTGATAATCCAAGAAACGAAGATTACAATGCAACAGATGGAAAAAATAATTAAAATATAAAAAATACAATATAAAGTAATGGGACAAGATGCAATCGGCACTGCAGGTGGGCTAGCAATCATGTGGAACCCGGAGGAGTTAATTTTTGAAAACTGGACAAGTCTCCCCAGAATCTTAACTGACTCTTGTAGAGTGATAGGATGCGCAGAGAAAGTTCTTATTACAGGGGTCTATGGACCACATATAGCAGGGGAGAGAGAAAGATTCCTAAAGAATGTGCAAGAAGCTAGAGGACTCTATCCAGAAATGTCGTGGATAATAGGAGGAGATTTTAATTTGATTAGAATAGTGGATGAGAAAAAAGGAGGAATGAGGAGGCCGGATCAGTATATGGATATGTTTAATGAAATGATTTCTGAGAAGAGGCTGGTAGATATGCAAACTATTAATGGCATTTTTACATGGAATAACCGTAGATGAGGGAAAAATCGGATCGCATCTAGACTGGACAGGTTCCTAGTATCAGAATCGATCATGAATAGAGATGTGTTTTTGGAAGCCAAAATAATGCCAGCTATTGGTTCAGACCATTGGCCAGTCAGGCTGGAGATAGATATAAAGAAAAACTCGGGTAAAAATCATTTCAGATTTGAATCCTTCTGGCTTAGGAATCCCCAGTTTTTGGAAAAAGCAGAGGAGTGGTGGACTCAAAGTACATTGCAAGGAAAAGGGAAAATGCACACTTTCCAGCTAAAATTAAAAGAACTGAAGGGGAAGATTAAAAAATGGAACAAGGAGGAGTTTGGGAACATCATGGAGGAGAAACAGAGACTAGAACAGGAAATGGAAGAAATTCAACAAACAATAATAATAGAAGGAAGATTAGAGGAAAGTTGTAAGACAGAAGGAATCCTAATAAGTAAGCTGGAGGAGAGAAGGAAGCAAGAGGAGATCCTCTGGAGGCAAAAATCTAGGATCAACTGGTTGAGAGAAGGAGAAAGAAATACAAAATTCTTTTATCAGGCCAGGGTACAACATAGACAGAGAAACAGGATTCTATCCATCAAAAACGAAGCAGGGGAAGGGTAATAGAACAAGAAGGGATAGAGAAAGTCCTTGTTGATTACCATAAAGACATCCTGACTGAGCCTGAAAATGATCGGGGAGCCGCTATTGAGAATATATGCAAGGAAATTCCCAAGATGGTAAGAAAGGAGCAGAACAAAGCCCTGATGCGAGTAGTGACTATAGAGGAGTTAGAGGAAATAGTGATGAACATGAAGAAAGGCAAGGCACCAGGCCCGGATAGGTTTACAACGGAATTCTTTCAAGCAGGATGGCGATTTTTGGGTAAAGAGATTTTGGAATTAGTTGAAGAATCCTGTATGAAGCAGAAGGTATGGCCAGCGTTAAACGCGACCTTCTTTACCTTCATCCCGAAGAATGCCAATTCAGAAAATGCGCAGGGCTTCCGCCCAATTGCTTTATGTAATGTTATTTATAAAATCATAGCCACCCTGATAGCGAAAAGGATAAAACCCCTCCTGGAAAATCTAATCTCCCCAGAACAAACAGAGTTTGTTGAGGGGAGACAGATTCTCGACTGGCTAGTGGTAACTCAGGAAGTCATTCATACCATAAAGGAAAAGAAACAGAAAGGAATGATGATAAAGCTAGACTTGTCCACAGCCTATGACCGATTGAACTGGAAATATCTTAAAAGAGTCCTGGAGTCCTTTGGGTTCAACAATAGATGGATGGAATGGGTATTCAGCATGATTTCAATAGCGAATTTCTCAATTCTAATTAACGGGATGCCCTCAACTTCTTTTAATGATTCAAGAGGAATAAGGCAAGGGGACCCTCTTTCGCCTTTCCTCTTTATTCTGGCGGCAGAAGGGTTAGGGAGGTTCTTCAAAAAGGAACAGAGGGAAAGAAAAATCAAAGGTCTAAAGCTATGGGGGAGCAATCTTCCAATAACTCATCAGCAGTTCGTAGATGACATAATGCTATTTTGCGAAGCAACAATAAAAGAAGTCAAGGGTATTAAAAGAATCATGGATATATTCATGGAGGCTTTAGGTATGAAAGTAAACAAGGAAAAGTCTTGTACCTTTGTTTTCAACACCCTGGAATCAGTCAAATCTCATCTTACAAGGACGTTAGGGTTTAGACAAGGAGAGATACCAACAAAGTACCTAGGAAATCAGATTGATTTTCATCCAACCAGAATGGTGAATTGGCTACAGGTCATAGAGAAAATCAAAAGTAAACTGGCAGGTTGGGCGTTTAGAACTCTGAATATAGCGGGTCGCGTTGTCCTTGTTAAATCAGTCCTTCAAGCAATCCCCATTTATCCTTTGTCTATTATAGCGGCCCCAAAAGGAGCCTGCTCCAAGATAAAAGAGCTATACGGAAAATTTATTTGGGGAGGCCCTAATTAGCAGAGGAAATGGGGCTTAGTTTCTTGGAAACATCTGTCAAAGAGGAAAGAGGAAGGAGGCCTTGGATTAAGAGACCCAGAAATGTTAAACAAGGTGCTGGGGGTTAAATTATGGTGGCGGTGGATGAGAGGGGGAAACTGGGTCGTCATACTGGATGGGACTCCCACACCAAATAGTGTGAGGTCTAGTTGGGACTTCATACGAGGGTGATCCTGTGAATGTTGGTGGGTCCAACACCATCAACATTGTAGAAGGTTTGTAGAAGGAAGATTTCGTGGACCCAGAACTGGAGCACGAGGCTGAACTTGTTGACATAGGACTTGAGCAGGAGGCAGAGCTTGTTGACACAGGACTGGAGTAGGAGGCCTATGCTCCTCAGCAACTGGTGGAGGGATTGCACGATCACACTTCTCGATTCTAACAGAGACGTAGTAGGTTGCATTGTCCAGTAGGCACGGGAAGCAGAACCGGGATGAGGGATGTGAGGTGTGCTCGCAGACAGAAGCACGAGCCCGCCCTCTACCTCTCCCTCGGCCTTGCCTGGCACCTCGTGAGTCAGAGCCATCTGACGAGGAATCGGAGGAGCGCTGCGGGTTGGCTCTACCTCTGGCGCCTCCCCGAGACCCGCCTCTACGGCTGCTAAGGCGAAGCCTTTCCCTTCGCATAGTGGACTGGAATTGACAAAGAGACGGCTCAGAGAGCTGTGGCTGGACTGGAATTAACAAAGCGGAGGCACAGAAGGCGGGATAACCCCGACACTAGAAGACACAGGAGCTAAGGAAGATGAACAAATTGCACGGGAAATTCAACAGTATGGATTAGGGCTACCAGAAATGTAGGCTAAGGTGTGAACCTCCAAAGGCCCCGATAGGAAAGCACAGGAGCGAGAGAGAGATAAACAAAGTTAACGGGAGACTCCACAGAAAAGACCAGGGCGTTCAGAAGCGCAGGCCAAGGTCTGTACTTGTGAGACCTTCTTCGGTGTCCACAGACCTTCTGCAAACCACAACACAGAATAACCCAAAGCCAAACATTAACCAAAACAGCAGAAATGAAATGCATTACCATCCCAGGCGTGCTGTAAATATACTGAACGTCCACTGTCCGCGCCATGTGCGAACCAATACCATGCAGCTACCTCCCGAAAGCCAAAGTTACAGAGCACGAACAAAGGATTATGCCATGGGCGGCTGGGTTGCTGTGGGTAATACGACCCTCTTTCAATTTGAAGCGATAGGGGTGGCAGGCCTTAAATAAGGCTATATAGGTGGCGGGGCTGGGCTGCCACTTGTCCAGTGGGAAGCCCGAACTTGTACCTTCCTCAATAACTATCACCTGCAACCGGAAGATGAAGATCCTGGAGCACCAAATAGAGGCAATCCTGTTGAAGTTGTGTATCCTTTGCATCATGGAGAATGCCTGTATAGTGAGGACGATGCTGGTGCACCCCTTGGTTTGCCAATCTATCTGCTACTCTGTTGGCCGATTGCCTAACATGCTTGAAAAGGATACTGTTAGGGTGTCGAAGCCTTGCTTCCAATGTTTCTAGCCTGCTGAGAAGTCTCCAGCTGGAGGCTATTTTTGCCGCAGAGGTCCCTGCTTGGATTCTAGTATCCGCATTGATAAGAATCAGGGAGTCTCCCTCCACCTCCAGCGGATAGTAATTATGTTGATCTGCCACACAAATTCCTTTCCACATTCCTTCCAACTCCGCCACATTGTTGGTGTTTGTGCCTGTCGACCCATAGTAGATGTGTTCCACTGATCCTTCGGCATTTCTGATAACGCCTCCATATCCTGACAGACCAGGATTTCCTTTAGGAGAACCATCAAAATTTAGTTTGAAAGTAACTCTTGTGGGCGGGGACCATTGAGAGGGGGAGGTGATCTTGAGAGAATTTATGGGAATACCTTGCAGGGAATATGATATGTTGAGATTCCAGGAATTCCAGATGCTCTTTTCATGGGTTGACGTTGGCCAATCATTTTCTGTCCAAGATCTGAGTTCCAACGTTTCCTGTAGATTATGCTTCAGGAGTAGCCAAAGGATTTCTACAGATCTTCTCCTGTTGTTGAAGACCCTATTGCTCCGTTCCTTCCATAATAACTAATACAAAAAGCCTGGAATGAGGTTCCATAAGGAGTTCAAAATGGAGATTTGATAAGGGTGCATGGTCCAAGTTCTGATAGTGTTTTCTATGTCCCCCTGCCTGACCCTTATTCTATTGTTGCATTGGTCGACTTTTTCCCACAGCTGAGCTGCGAGTGGGCATGTCTCCATGAGATGTATGATGGTTTCCGCTTGGCTGGTGTAGTTGGGGCATCGTGAGGGACCTATGAAGCCTCTTCTTTGTAGATTATCCCAGGTTAGTATGCGGCGCTTGCTTAAAAGCCATAGGAAGGTAGATACGTTGGGCCATAATCTTGACTGCCATATATGAGTCCATAATTGGTCCTTCTCTGTGTGGCTATGATCATAGCGTATGGTATAGGCTTCTTTGGTGGTGAAGATTCCTCTTGAGGAGTGACCCCATCTCAGTTTGTCCGGCTGATTAGAGGGTTTGATTTTCCTTTGATTTAGCTCCTGATCTATATCTGCATAAGTCTCTTCCTGCCAATCTGTCTGCCAAGAACTAGCGGGTTTCCATTGTTGGAAATCTTGAGTCGCTTGCTGCTGCCAAAATTGAGAGACTTTATATATATTGGATTGTTGCATGTGGTTCCTCCAGGGAGGTTTGTGGAAGATCGTGGCTAATTTTGGTAGTTGCTGCCATGAGTCCTCCCAGAACCGCGCTGAGGTTCCCGAGTGAATCTCCCAAAAGCTGTAATCTTGGATGAAGGCACAATGTATTTTAGCCGAATTCTAGATCATGGATCCTGAGATGCTCGGACTAATTCGGATGAGCTCATCCCACTGACTTTCGGGCGCGTATTTAGCTTGCCACAACTTTGCCCAAGGGATGTGCGGCTTTACTAGCCAATTCCACCAGATTTTTGCTCCCATTGTGCCATTACTTTGTATGGGGTCCCTTATTCCTAGTCCTCCATTGGATTTTGATTGACATACCTCAGTCCATTTAACAAGGGCCCATTTCCTGTTGAGTCCAGTAGAGCCCCAGAGAAAGCCCCGTTGAAGGTTAAGGATGGCCTTGAGCACCCACTTGGGAGCCGCGAGAATGGAAAAGAGATACAAAGGCATTGCTTGGAGGACCGATTTGATCAAAGTAAGCCGACTGGCTATATTGAGCGATCTGTAGGTACAAGATGAAAGTCGCGCTTCCAATTTATCGAACAGCGTGCGCCATGAAGCATGCTTGAGGGCAGATGCCATGAGAGGAGCACCCAAATACTTGGAGGGCAACACAGCAATAGAGAAGCCCAGAATACGAGCAATGTTTCGTTGAGTGGAGACAGGGGAATTGAAGAAGAAAAGCTGGGATTTGGAGGCATTAATCGAGGTTCCAGAGGCTTCAGAAAAGAGAGAGAGCAGGGCTTTAAAGGCTTTGGATTCTTGAGAGGAGGGATGACCAAAGAGCATCGTATCGTCCATGAATTGCTGATGAGATAACAGATGAAGACCATGGATCGCTAAACCTTTGATCGCCTGAGAGGAAACAACATGGTGGAGGAGGCGACTGAGTCCTTCCGCCATAAGAACAAAAATGAAAGGGGAGAGGGGATCCCCTTGATGAATGCCTCTCGACGGACAGAAGGGCGTGGACGGGGAGCCATTG
This sequence comes from Pinus taeda, assembly GCA_000404065.3. NCBI lineage: Eukaryota > Viridiplantae > Streptophyta > Pinopsida > Pinales > Pinaceae > Pinus > Pinus taeda. The sequence goes on from APFE030619654.1 coordinate 18,109, forward strand.
AGGAGAACCGAAAAGCAAGGATAGGTTATGAGGTTCATGATCCAGCGAGTCCAGGTTGCATTGAATCCAAAGGCTAGCAGCATATGCTAGATATATTCCCAACTGAGCTTGTCGAAGGCTTTAGAGAGATCAAGCTTCATTATCATGCCCAATTTTTTGAGAATTTTTAAAGAGTGGATCACTTCGTTGGAAAGGATGATGCCATCCATAATGTGACGCCCCTCAACATAACCCGTTTACTTCGGAACGATGAGAAGAGGAAGGAGAGGTTTAAGCCTGTTGGCCACAACTTTGGAAATGAGCTTGTAGATGACATTACAGAGGGCAATTGGCCGATATTTATCTGGCGTATTAGTTTCTTCGCCCTTGGGGACAAGAGCAATGAAGGTGGAATTGAGGGAGGGAAGGACCCAGTGCATGGAACGAGATTCTTCCACTAGGTCCAACACTTCAGTACTAATCAAATCCCAGAATTCATGAAAGAAATTGGAGGTAAAACCATCAGGTGCAGGTGCCTTACCGTCTTTTAGTTGAGCCATAGCTTCTTCTACTTCCTGCATGGTGACCTATTTTAGGAGATTTTGATTCTGATCTTCTGTGATTATCTTGGGGATGTGCTGTGTAACCGATTTTATGGTAGATGAGCGACTCCCTGGTTGTTCTTTGAGTGCTTCCTAGAAGTAATCTTTGAATTCCTTCTCAATATCTTCATGCTTTTCTAATCTGCTCCCCTGACTGTTGTTGATGAAGGCTATTTTGTTATGCATTCGACGTTGAATGGTGGATCGGTGAAATAATTTTGTATTCATTTTGCCTTACTTTAGCCACCAGATTCTAGATTTTTGGCACCAGAGGATTTCCTCCTGTAACCTTCGGTCTTCTAGTTCTGTCCAGAGGGTGTGCTCCTTGTCTGCTAATTCTTCTATCCTTCCCTCTATTATAATTGTTTGCTGAAGAGCACACATGTCCTGCTCCAGACTTTTCCTCGCTTCCAAAATGTTACCAAATTTTGATTTGTTTCAGGCCTTGATAACTTGCTTGAGGTGTCTGAGCTTCTATTGAAATTGAAACATTTTTGCTTGTACTCGGGGAGTGAAGGACTTCCAGACAGCTTGCACCATTTCTTTGAATTCTGGATGCGTGAAGCAGAAAGACTCAAAGCGGAATGGGCGATTACATTGTTTACCTGGACGCGTCCATTGGAGCATGATGGGCCAATGATCAGAGCCGCCTTGTGGTAGGATGGAGGCGTGAAAATCTCCGCCCATGTGAATGGCATTGTCTAAAATGAGAAAGCGATCTAATCTGGACGCGATATGGTGTGATCCCCTTCGTTTGTTTGTCCAGGTAAACGTACCATTTGAGGTTTGGATATCAATGAGCTGATTGGTTTGTATGAACTCTTTGAGTCCTGTGCTATCCTGTTCTAATCTCATTCGCCCTCCCTTTTTTTCCTTTAGATTCGTAATGATATTGAAATCTCCCCCACTTATCCAGAGAGGGTACTGTCTAGTTGCATTAAGCGCTGTAAGTGCCTCCAACACTTCTAATTTTTGATGCAAGTCTTGCGGGAAATAGGTGTTGGTAAGTAAACCATGCAGCTCTGTCCCTAGGAGATGAAAGGTAGCTTGAATGAAATTATGTGAGGCATGAAAATCCTGAAGAGTGAGGATCTGCGGATTCCAGACTATAGCAAGTCCCCCTGAGGCTCCTATCGCATCTACCGATACAGAGTGACTGCCAAGCCAAGCTTTGCTGAGGATTTTTTCAAGATGGACATTAGTACTTTTTGTTTCCTGTAGAAAAACAATTGCTGGTTTCTCTAACTGAATCATGGTTTTTAGCATTCTGTGTTTTGAGGGGCTATTGAACCCTCTCATGTTCCATGAGATGAGCTTCATGAGGAACAATGATGTTGGGGCTTGTAGAACTTCGTCAACTTTGGGAATCTCCCAGATTCCATTAAGATCTCTCCCATAATTATAGTTCATTGTAGATCAGTTTTGCGTCCTCTTTTTTTTGTTTCTTTGAGGATTTTCTTTCCATCCCAAGGATTGCCTGCTTGTATGCCTAGACATTTATTGTGTTGCGCTTTGATGAGAACCCCTTCCAGCCTATCTATTTCGCAGGGAGGTATGGTGTTGTATTCTTTCTGCTTGCATGCTGTTTCAAGTTTGAGGATATCCAAACCATCTAGACTTACAGTCTCTGGATCTTCCTCCATTATGATAGGGATGTTCTGAGGATCCTCTGAGCTACCGTCTTGCAGGCTCAGAGCTAAGGCTGCATCAAGGTCCATTGCTGAAGGTTGAAGTTCTACTACTGAATCCGGGATTTTCGCTTCCAAGGAGGGAGTGAGATATGAGGGCGAGGGGGCAGATGGATCCAAAGGAGGATTGAGAGGCTTGGATGAGAAGGAAGGGGCTGGAGAGGCCTGAGATTCATGCGAGAGTTTGTTAGAGGTATCACGAGGGGTGAGGATTTGGAAACGGTTTTGGGATTCAGTCTTGTTGGGGCTAGAGGGGGCAGCCGATTTCTTTTTGGCATGCCTTCAGCAGGAGGTCATTTTTGTGAAGCCATCTGAATCTTTATTAGCTTCATTGGCATCAGCTTTGATCTGGATATTCAAGGGGCATTCCCTAAAGAGATGACCATGCTCGTGGCATTTGCGGCAATGAAAAGGGATGTGTTCATAATCTAATGGTTGATTCCACTCAAAATCATCACGAAAGAGACTTACTGTGTTTGCAAGAGTTTTTTTGAGCTGCATTTGGACGCAGATCCTAGCGTAGGAGGTGAATCTTGTATTTTTGGTTTCCTCTGCCACTTTGATGAAGGTACCAATGCTATTTCCAATGTCCTTTAGTGTTTCCTCTTTCCAGTATTCTGAGGGCAGGGAATACATACAGATCTAGACTAGAGCGTGACTGAGATCCTCCGTATCTGGATTGAATCTAGGCCTCTAGTCATGAAGGAAAAGACCCAAGGAGTTGAAGAAGTATGGGCCACCTTCAAATATTCTGGTCTTGTCCTCCAGGTAGTGAAAAATAGCTGTGAAGAAGCCCTTAGGGCCTAATAACAGGGAGACTTGTCCTTTGGGCTTCCATTTTGAGTCTATCCACCTGTGTAGGGCCTTCTCAGTAGGCCAGAAGCCAAGAAATTTGCCGATCAGTGCGTGATCCTTCATGTACTGTATTTCTCCATTGATTCGATGACTTGGTAGCTCGACTTTGATTCGTTCTTTAGCTTTTGGAATGCACGTGGTTGACGTCGCCTTTGGTTGTGACGCATCCAGATCTGTGTCTTCTTTGTCATTTGTGTCTGGGATCTCTACTGTTGCATTGCTCCGTTCTGGGCTCTGATCGCGTACTAGGCTCTGATCGCGTACTGGGGTTTTGCTAGTTGAAAACAGGGGAATAGAAAAGGCAGAGAAGTCCGCCTTCCGTGATGAAGAGGGTGGGGGAGGAACGGACCCCGCCCCTCCCGCCGGACCGGCCATACCGAGCTAAAGACCAGACGCCCGTAGACTAGATGGCCAGCTGCACTGTGCAGGAAAGCGGTTCACAGGTTGCAGAGGTGCAGATCTGTACATCTGCTGCAGAGGTCAGAGCGCGGCTGAAGTGACTACAAAGTTGATGTTGATCTTAATGTTCTTTTTTTTTAAGAGTTTTGGCCGGAAGTCTTGTTTTTCACTAGTATGAGGCGAAAAAACGATATTTCAAGTTCGAAATTTATTCTATATTTTTTATAAAGTGGATTTTTTTTTTGATAATTTATTAGGATAGATCTATTTTAAGCACAAATCTAATATGAGTCAAGAAGGGTCAAATTTCTTTAGATGCAAACTTATTTTAAAAAGCAAAAACAATATGTATTTTTTATAGTTTAAATTGGTATTTTTGAATAGCTTTGTAATATATATATATATAATATATATATATATATATTATATAATATATATAAGAAAGATTAAATTTCTTGAGGTGCAAACTTATTTTTAAAATGCAAAAACAATATGTATTTTTTATTAGTTTAAATTGTATTTTTGAATATATATATATATATATATAATATATAAAATATATATATATATATTATATATATATATAATATATATACATTAAGTTATCACGACACATTAAAATGGTACTTTTGTTATAAATATATTTTTAAAGATACATCAATATTAATTCATATTAAATTATTTATATATAACTCACACTGCATATTTTATTATATACGACATTAAAACATTTTCTTTAATTTTTTTTCTATATATAGATATATATATGTGAAGTTGATATCTACATAAACTAGCTATCATAGATCTTCAAATAATTTATTTAATTGAAGTGTTAAAATATTTTTGAAAAATATAAAGTCTAAACATCTTACTCATTTTTATTTTACTTCTAATTACTTGCATGAAATTATATTAGGTTATATGGAAGACTAATTATACATGGCATAGCAATTTTTCTTTTTCTTTTTTATTATATCTAACATTTCTTTTCTATCTAGAAAATATGTTGTTTTTATTTTAAAAGAGACACGTGTCAACTCCAAATTTAGCAAGGACATACTTACACATCACCTTTACACCGGGATGTAGAATGAGCCTCTAGGCTCAATCAATGATTTGTCTCTATTTAATGTATATTTGTAAAACTCATAGCTAAAACATAATTCGATATATGGTTTAAGAAGTGTACAGGCAGTTGATTCTATGTATTGTTTCCCTCACAATGGTATATCTTGGCCTTGGGTGATATATATATATATATATATATAATCCTTTGAAATTTTCACACACAAACAATAATTAACAAAAGAAAAAGAAACAATAATTAGCAAGAGACATATATACTTAATGGTCAATTTGCTAAGCATTGGTATGAGAGAAACAATACTCAAATTATAGTCTTTTAATTAAATTTGGCAACAAATCTAGTTGAAACTATATTGAAAATTGAAACTAAATCTGTGTTTTTCATATTTTTGTTGTTTTTTCTCTTGCCTTATTTCTTGAGTGGGAAACCTCCAAACTACATTTCTTATATAGTTGTGGTTTCTCATTTTTGTTCCCATTTTTGGTAACATAGGTGTAAACCATTTTTTTAATAACCATAATATAACTATACAAATGTAAAACCTTAATTTAACTTTTGTGATGTATTTGTTATTATTAATGTACATTCTCATTATTCATGTAATTTGAGAAATTTGAGAATGGTGATAAGAGCGATCTATTTCTTTTATTAATGTAAATGGGTTGTTATTTAGGGAATCCTTAGTTAGCTTATTAGACAAGAAGCATTCACTAACATTACTCTAACCATTTTGTTGATATATTCTGACCCAAGGGATTATCAATATAGATTTTCTTAATGGACATTCATTATCATAAGAATATATGAAGTAAAGATGTGAATGAGTTCAATCTAGATCTCTTTTTCTATCTATACTAGTGTTATAATAAATGATTGCACCATGCACAATCTTTGAATATTATAATAACTTGTTCAGTAAAAAATCCCTTACATGAGGATAGCCAAAACATAACTTTAAGCAATAGAGCACTCACAAGAAGAATGGTCTCAAAACTAGCAATGAGGCATGTAGGAACACACTCACATAGAGACACATGTGCATTCTTTCAAATGTGCACACTTTCCTAATCCTATAGCATTGATGCTACCTAAACTACTATAAATGCTTTCAAACTTTGATTTTTTAGGAATATGTGCATGTGTAGTTTCAAAAGTGTGTGCGCTTTTAGGAATGCACATGCATTTTTAAACATGTTTTTGTTTTGCTAAAAGTGCATGCATGTGTTAAGAGGATGTTCATACTCTTATGTTTATAATCTTTGAAAGAGAGAGAGGTAGGAAGGGAGAGAGAGACGAATCTGGGAGGGGTTGTTATGATGAAGGGACTAAGGAAAGGAGAAGGTGAAGGGTCTAGTAAGAGAGATAGAGGGAGTGAAGGAGAGAGGGATATACAAACAAAAAGAGAGTGTGAGTGAGTGAGAGGGAGAGATAAAGTGAGGGTGTAGAGGCAAAAAGGAGAAGACATGGTAGGGTAGTGGGAAAGGGAGAGAGAGGGAAAGTAGGGGGAGAGGGGAAGAAGGAGAAAGTGAATGAGCATGAGAGAGAGAGGGTGGTATATCTATATATATATATATATATATCAGAGAGAGAGAGAGAGAGAGAGAGAGAGAGAGAGAGATTGGGAAAAAGAGAGGTAAGATAGAAAGATGCTGTTAAGAGGAGAGTGAAAGATGAAGAGAGAGATAGGGAGGGAGGGAAAGAGAGAGAGAGATTTTGGTGGAGATGTTGTGATGGAGGGACTAAGTCAAGGAGGGAGAAATAGAGAGAATAATGGAGAGGGGTGGGAGAAAGAGTAGGAGAGAGAAAGATATGGGGGAGTGTCAAAGAAGGAGGACGAGATGAGGAAACAAAGTGATAAATTAACAAGGGAGGGGAGGGGGGAGAGAGAGAGGAAGTGATACTTGAGTAGACAGAAAAAGCAGATACAGAAGAAGAACATAAATAATATAGGGGAAGGTTAGTGAGAAGGCGACCTGTAAATTGTCATGGATATTACATTGCAACAAAACATTACAATAGATCTAATAAAATACTAGCAACATTACTATGAAGGATATGCAAACCTTTAGTTATTGACATTATGCTTAATGTATAAAATATGTGAAATGATAAAAATAGGGAAAGGAGAAACACACACACACCATCAATGAATAAACATAAGATTTACCCTAGACACTCATATAATAAAAAATCAAACTAGAAAGTTAGGATGTAATGCTCTCTTTCTCTAGTATGGGAAATGGAAATACAAAGAAGGAGGTACAATATATGGAGTTACTTGATACTTCTAGCCTGTAAGGTTACTAAAAATATTTTCCTACTCTATTTTGTTCTCTAAGTTTTGACCACTTGATTTGCAACTCAATTATAAAACCAAATATAAGGACACACAATGGAACCTCTTATTTTTCTCATGACTTGATATTTAACTTTTTCTTATAGCACTTAGGGGTGAGGTTTTGACCTCTTCAACCCCAAATTAGAGTTATGGTTTTGGACCTTCTAGAATCTTCTTGAAATTCCACATGTGGATATCCCTATATGAGTGAGTAATTGGGTTGATGTGGAATCCTCTCCTACCACAGTGTGCAATATGTCAGGTCAAATTTAAGAGGGATATTTTTTTCATATGAGTTCAAGTTGATGTGATTCTTGCACTGTTGGAAACGCCCTTGAGTATAGAACAACATTTTGGGACTTGGTGCAAGTGAGAAAAGCTTTGACCCTCAAAAATTCCATTTTATGCCTTAAAATGGCTATGAAAGGTTTCAAAACTTGATTTTCCAAACTAGGGTTGTTGTTAAAATGACCATGAAAGTTGATTCCTGTAATTTTTTGCAATTTCAAAGCATTGAAATAGATGAAAAATAATATAATTATCCAATATAGGTCATTGTAGAGATTCTGCAAACTCTACACAAATCTCGCTCTGAGTCCTATGTAGAAAATCTTACTGTAGATTAACCCGATAATGCAATATAACCGAAGCAAAATACTATAACCTACTTCTACTATCAATTTAAGGAAGCTTAAAAGATCAAGCAAGATTGAGCTGAACAATATAACTAGGAGAAGAAGAAACAATGCACAATACACATGGAAATACTTTGGGGAAAGCCTCAGCTAAAAACCCCACTATCTGTATTATCATACAAGGTGGAAATACATAGGAATTATACAAAGCCTTAGCTCTCCCAGCTAGCCAGCTCTCAATACAATCCTCACAGATGCTTGCAGGTAATCATGGCTACTCTCTAGCCTTCCTCTCTACACTCCTAGCTCCTATTTCATTGCATTATTCCTAGTGGATGATTCTCACCTCACCAAGTGGAACACCACTCTAACACACTGTCAGAACTGCACAATCCTCAAGGAACCTTAATTCCTTCTGCATGCATGAGTTTTCTTTATAGGAAAACACATGCAACTAATAGTACACTATCCTTGACATTTAGCTCAACTGGGTCTTTCTCAGAATAGACATGCATGAGTTACTGATCAGGGAATGTTATCTGGAGTACAGTGGTTGAGGGCATGCATGCATCAACTAACTAATAACTCACAATTAGTTCCTCAAATAGTTTAGAACTAGTTTAACTGGACTTAACTCAATAAAATGAGCTAACTAATTACAACTCAAATATAAGTCAATCTTATCTTCTTAATTTTAGGGATAACTCTTGCATTACTTTAGAGAGACTTCTAGCTTTAATTTCTCCAACTAATTAATCCATAATGAATTAATTAATGATTTCCATGTAGTTGGTGAGACTAAATTCGATTTTAATTAACAATTTTAATTCAAGGACAAATTAAAATTGGAATATTCTTGTTGCCACTTTTCAACACTCCCTCTCAACAAGAAAGGAATTATACTGCAGAAACATGATCCTCCCATCATTAATAGCTTGCTTTACCTTGTAAAGCCAACGGGAACTCACAACTGACTTGTTCTCCGGTCTCAGAACCATGTCCCAAACACTATTACGAACTATGGAGTCACTGCTCCACTATAGCATGAACCCAAATCGGTCGCTGCACTGCTTCCTCAAAGGAAGATGGTTGGATCTCAACGCATTCCCCAACAAGAGCCATGTATCCAGTGTACCTCTCAGGTGACCTCCTCTGTCAGCACTAAGAAGATGGTACTCCCACATTATCTCTCGCATCCTGTAACAATATTTCAACTTCTCTTGTGCGCTTCTGTCCATCTCTGGAAGACTCTGCTTGAGTGGATGTCTCCACTCCTGGAACCTCTGCATGCGGCTGCTCTGCATCATTCTGAGGATCCTCCTCCTTAGGAACCAACAGTTCCTCCATAGCCTATAGTTGGAGCTCCCTATCAAGGGAAACTCGCATGGCCTTCTGCTCATCAAACTTGAGATCTCTGTGAACCACTGTCCTCTGACTAGTAGGCAAGTACACTCGATAGTTGTGA
>APFE030619654.1:29646-62971 GCA_000404065.3 Pinus taeda
TTCTCCAACTAATTAATCTATAATGAATTAATTAATTATTTCCAAGCAGTTGGTGGGACTAAATTCTATTTTAATTCAAGGACAAATTAAAATTGGAATATTCTTGTTGCCACATTTCAACAGTCGTATCTAGGAAATTGGATAAATGCATAGGAGTAGAGGGGTTTAAAGGCACCTGAAGATTAGAATTAGTTAGAGAGAAGCTTTATAAAAGAAAGAGAATTTTGAAAAGACACCAAAGAACCAAGTGGATTAGGGAGAGAAACGTTTGAAGATGTGAAGATCGAAGGCAGAAGAGATCACATGCTAAGGAAATAAGAATTAATGGATCAAATCAATACAATGAGAAGCAATAATTATCCTCACAATGTGCCTTGGATATGTAGATACAACGTGCCCTCATGCTATATGTAACCATCATGTCACTTGTATGCCAACCTTTGAGTGAAATTACAAAGACGCCTGGGAAGGGCAGTTAGGATGGGAGAATCTAGCAACCATAAACCTCCATTATCTCACACCATAAATGTGGAAGATCTCCACCTCAGCTCAAACATTAACTTTGTCCAAAACCCATTGTGATTTCCATCATAAAATCATAAATTGAAATGGTATGTCATTTAGGTAGAGAGTGCAGTACCATAAGCTTGGGGAAGATGTATTTCCACTTCCTTCCGCATGAATGTATGGTGGGATAACATCATTTCTTGCATCCACTTATCACATATAACGAACCCTATCAATGGATAAATATTAATATGCTATCATGATAATATCGATGTATTTATTCAGATGTAATAGTCTCACCAACAATAAGTTGAGGTAATGATTTTTGTTATACTTTTATTTAGCTAATGATGGAATATTGCAGGAAATAGAAGGCCAAGAGATGAATAGAGGAATAGTTGAGTATTGTTCATATGAATCTTTGTATAGGCTCGAAGATACATTAGTAGGATGGGAGAAGTTAGTTGAGCAACAGGGAGAGGGATACTCTCCTGATCTAGTAGATACATTGAAAAGTTTGAAGGAAAAGATTGTAAGTTACAAATAAAATAATGAGCGGTTGATAGAAGCTCGTGAAATGTTTGCAAAATATTAAGAAAAGCAAGCTGAGCTCAATGCAGTTATTATTTAGATATTTTCATATTGTAGAAGTAGGGACTACTAGGGATCATTCATGGAGATAGAAAATAAGAAAGGATTTATGGTGTATATGGAAGTAGGTCTTAGAAAAGGCATAGGATGAGCAAGGATGATACATTGAACAATCACATACCCTTAGATACTTTTGAGAGGAGGGCTAGTACTCATGGATTTTATTCTAGATCTGCTCCTAGGAAACATCATCCCCATAATCACAATCATCATTATAGGATGAATGAGAAGGATACTTTCCTAGGGAATTCAAGAAAGCCAGAACTACTACTTTTGATGGTGAGATGATTAAATAAGAAGATGCAGAAGCATTGACTACTTGAGATGAGGAAAAAATTCATATTTCATGATTACTCTGAGAATATGAAAGCCAATATAACTACCTTAAGTCTCAAATGAAAAGAAAATATCTAGTGGGAATATGTCAAGTATGTTAGGAGTATCAAGGAAGAGGAGTTGAACTGGTAAGAATTTGAAAGACTCTTCAGGAAGAAGTACATGTCTAAGAGATATTATGATGGAAAGACCAAGGAATTCTATGAGCTTAGGATGGGTTCCATGACAAATGAAGGATATACAACCATATTTCTAAAGCTCTTAAGATATGTGTCGTATCTCAAGGATGAGAAAGAAAAGATCTAAAGGTTCATCAGTGGATTTCCATTATCATTCAAGGAGTGGATTGAGTTTGATGAGTCTAGACCATTGGAGGAAGCCATCAAGAAGTTAAATCATTGTTATGAGTAGCCAAAGAGTAATTCTGAGTTCAAGCATGACTGGGAGGGTAATGAGAAGACTAAAGTAAAATGACCTAAGGAGCAAGGAAGATCTCATGATGTTGATGACAAGGAAAATATGGCACATCATAAGAAGTTCAATGCATCTAAGAAAGGATGTGCAACTCAGCCCGTGGAGTAGTAGAATAAAGGCAATAGCAGAAAACCCTTGATGTTTTGGACTTGTGATGGAGATCATTGAAGGAGGGATTATCCATTGTATCAAGGTGTTAGGCATCATATATAATATTCATAGGAGGTTGTTAACGGTGCTAGACCCACCAACATTCAAGGGATCACCCCAATATGAAGTCTAAACTAGACCTCACACCGTTTGGTGTGGGAGTCCCATCTGGTATAACGGTCTAGTTGCCATTATCTTAAAGATTTTCCTCAACTCTTACTTGTCAGCATAGGAGAGTGGTCTAGTTTGTCTTTTTAGAAGTGAGGTTCATGTGTGTCGTGATTGTAAGTGTCACTTCTGTCAATGTTTATTTCATCATAGAGGGAGAGGGTGGGAGTGAGTCCCAAGTCAGTTGGGAGTAGTCCCAACTCTGCTAGGAATGCACAACACAACAAGACATTCACATCTTTTTGCGGAAAAGTCCACACAGATGTGGCAATCACAACACACAAGGTAAGGTAACATGTATAACACATAGTGGATTAGTCTGCGTGAGTGAAACAATTGTTATAGCTAGTTTTTTGTGAAAGGTTTTCCTAATGTCTGGGAGAGTAGTCAACACGCGTGAGACAACATTAACAACATATAAAAAACATTTTCATTAACATATATGTATTACAACAAGTGAATTAATTCAAGTGTGAAACACAGGTTAAAGAAACATGCATTACAGGTGTTTAATATTATTCTTACAACAGTTACAATACATGTGTGAAAATGTGTTGGACTGATAACATGCTTATGAATTAAGAAAAAGTTACAAGACACATCGTTACACCATACATCACTAACCCCATGTGGAGAGTATTGGAGCCAGTACTTACTCCTCAAAGAAAATATTACAAACTCTCAAGGCTACGTGGGAGGAATTGAGGTGAAAATTCCTTTGCATCTTCAAATCAGGGGGTATTTATAGCCAAGGGTGAAATTGACCCTTCTGGCTGTTCAACTACCCTCATGACTATTTGACTTCCATGACTTTTCAACTTTACATGACTCTTCATACAACAAGTGTGTCTCTTGGACTTCCACGTTACATTACATTGATTGATAGTATGGACCACAGTAGAGATGTGGGCGACATGACTCATGACATGACTCGACATGATAGTGCTGCTACATTCATGTTTCTACTATTGTGCATGTTGATTTGCAGTGTTGTTGGGTGATGGATCTCCTCATGGTGTATCCCAACTTTATGTCCACATGGTAAAGTACACGGAGTCTTCGATGGTCGTTGGTTCGCTTGATGTTGCATTCACACATTGGTCCTTGCTTGTATGTTGGTAAGCTCAACGAGTTCTCCTGTATGCGAAAGGTGCATGCTTGTCCGTCTGTCTGTTCATGAGCTCATATTTTATGTTTGCTCGTTCATCCTTCCGTGAACATATCTTTTCATGATCATACGTTTACAAGCATATCTCTTTGCATGCATCGTCTGTTTGTATGTTGGTGCACTTGCCCTTCTCCATGTGCTCCCTTCATTCATATCATCTGTCATTGCACCATGTTCATTTGTGTACATATACCTGTAGTCACTCATGACGAGATGACATCAAATCCAAAAACCTCCTAGTTTACCATGATGCGTGATCATTTCAGATGTAGGTGTTCGGGAGAGGTAAAAAGGTTGCAAGGCAGGATGGAGGTTCTAGGAACTGCTGATGAAAATTGTGCAAGAGTCATTGGGTGATGAATATGGGCAATTCAAATTGACATTGGCTATCCCCATCGTCTGGCTCAGCTGGAGGACAAAACTGCGTAGTTTTTGGGAGGAACAGTTTGGGCAAGTAAAATTTGCACAATTTTTGGAACAAGCAGGCAGTGGGATATTGGCAGCCAAACTGTGCATTTCCTGGAGGGAACTAGTAACTGGCTTCCAGGAAACTGGCAGCAAAAAATGCACAATTCCTGGAGGGAACTCAAAGCTGGCAGCAAAAACTACGCAATTCCTAGAGGCAACTGGCAGTCAGGTGTTGGGAGTTGCTGGCAGGAAAAACTATGTTGATGCTAGGAGGTTGGTTTGTTGATCACCTCTATGCAGTTTCTGAGCTAAGTATACTACTGGGAAGTAAAGGGCTTGCTCATCAAAAGTGCACAATTTTCTTGGTGAGCAGTCGGTCGAATGTTGAGAGGCTTGGCTGGAAAAACTTCGCAATTTTCTAACTGAGACAGGGATGGGCACTTTGGTGTATGTCCGTTCTGTCTGCGCAATTTTCCCAGTTAGTTGAGAGCGAACGGTTTAGAGGCTCTACATAATTTTTGAGGGAAGTCGATCCCAGGGTGGCTTTCAGGTCAAACTCTCTAGTTGACCAGCATGAAGGCTGATTGATTTACTTATAGACAACACAACTTGAAATGGCTTGCTTGGCACTTCTGCACTATTCTAGGTGATAGTCGATCAAGTCGATGATGGGATGATGGTCCTGCTGTTAGAGGGGAGTCCAATCGTCATAAATTTAGAAAAATGACTAAGAGTGTGAATGAGTGAAAGATGCATATGTGATATTGCAAACACACTCTTACAGGCATTGATGACAAGATGACTCAAACCATCTAGACACACATGCTCAACATGATTTATCGACGGTGTAAGAGACAAGAGCGAAACTTATGATTAATCATTGGTCAAGTGTGATGACGCTTGCATAATAGTGTATGTAACACCATGTGTGAGTGTGGCAGATGTTTACATAACGAACACAACAAGTACACACGAAGTGAAGACCTTGAGTATTAATAGAACATGGTCGCAAGACATTGACATCAACATGCAAAATATTGGGTGAAATGATCAAGAAATATGGGTGTGAAGACTCACACAAGCTCACAGAGTGAACCCAAATGTGTGCAGTCATCAAGTGAAACTCTCAAGGGAGGCTTTGAAATTAGGTGCAGGCCAAAATTTTGCAGGGTGGTTGTAGCCACTACAACACCTGGCGACACACTAGTAGAACTCCAACTTCTATGTTTTGTTTCATTGGTAGCATAGGGCTTGGTCTTTCAGGGAGTATTGAATCGTTGTGCGGGTTACCTCAGCTTCCCCACTTACCCCATGGACATACATGGTTCACCTTTTTCCAACTCAGTCAAACACAAACAAAAGTTGAGCTTGATCATAGTGTTTTGAATTAGGGAAGGGTAGTTTAGCTCGCGAGATGAAGATTTTCAGAGTATAAGTTTTCATCTCTGGTGTTGCTTCGCTGCCAGCAGACCTAGATAGTACTCCAACGGAGTCACGCAGGAACACATGTATTGCTCCACTGCCAATGAGCTTGGTCAGTACCCTGGTGGAGTTGCATACTTCCCCTCTCTGTGCAAGAATCCTTTCTCTTCTTTTGCCTTTGTATTTTTTCAAGTGGTCTGTGCATAGGCACTTATTTATTTTTGGGGAAGAAGAGGGATCCTGAATTATTGAGAGCATAAGAGATTGTTCCTTCAGAGAAGCATGTAAGACATCTGACATAGGTTTTCTCGTTTAGATTTTCCCCTTCTCCATTTCTACTAATTGGATGATATTAAACACATAGAGCAGAAGGCTGAGTATAGGCATGGGGCTTCCCAGTGTGGACACAGGTTCATGGTTGGACCAAAAATTCCCTCATAGATGTTGTGCACTTTTTTCCAAGAATTCATCAGCCGAAGGTTATAACCTAGATCTGAGAAGACAGACACAAGATTGGCTAAGTGCTACAGTGTCACAAATTTCTTCAAATCTGAACCACATACTCTAATCAAAAGTCAGAACGCAATAATTTGCAACACTTATTTCTGGAAACAAAATTAGTAAGGTATCACGCAAACAAAACAAATGTAAAAAAATAGTAAGCAGAACAAACCAAATAAAAACAAAGATAGTAAGCAAGGCAAACAAAATGAAAACAACAAGCAGCAAGCAGATTATGTACATGACATGGGGTACAGCCCATCTTACTCGAAGTGATGCTCAAGATCTTGGCCATTGATAGGAAGGTTGTCAACCATCTCATCAAGTGATTGCACATGGTATGTGTGTGGGCCAAGCTTCTCATGGACGAATATAACACTATCGAGTTTTATTATTGGAACCTGGTGGTATCCTGGAAGACCTTTAGGTGAAAACGATACTACTGCTTCAGATATTTCATGCAACATAGGCTCTGATGATGGCACGGGATAGTTGTTTTTATTCTGGGAATGGTTCAAGTTTCTAAAATCGATTCACAAGTGGATTTCCCTAGATTTCTTATGTACAAAACTTAAATTAGAAACCCACGTATGGTGATGAACTTTGTAAGTAATCCAAACATCCAAAAACTTAGTCAATTCTTTCTATATAAGATGTTCAGGCGACATATGTGTTTTATCCAGCATTTGCTTCAATGGCTTGGCTCCTCCTTTGCCTGGAATCCCGTGTTGGATCATTCATGTGTCATGTTTACTGAGGTCATCATATACCCACGTGAACACATCCCGATACTGTTTGATCAAGCGGACAAATGCTTGTCGCCGCTACGATATGAAATTTTCACCGAGATTGACTATCTTCAGATCGTGATTGGTTCCCAGGTTGCTTTGTTCATTCATAGTGGTGGACTTGTGGGTTCTACTGTTTTTGGGCCTTTGACAGTGGTTCCGCAAGTCAAATCTTGTTGAGAGAAACCGCACCATTGGGGATGGGTTTTCCTTTCTTGCAATCAGCTATAGTTTTCAAGGGCATCTGTCGACCATCACCAAAAACACATAGATCAATTATGTTATCAGAGACAGAAGGCTTATACAAAACTTCAACAGTACATCTGTCTCTAAGTAGTGAAATACTAGCAGTTGTGTTTGCCAAGGCATTGGTAGTTACAATACACGTTCTTGGAAAAATGGTGATATTAAATGCTTGGAAGTTAGAGATCAGTCACCGTACCTCTAGCAACTTTTGAGACAAGGTGAAAAAAAATGAATGGTGTTACGTACCTATCGTACTACTATTTTCGAATCGCCTACCACTTTGAGTGAGACCACGTTGAGGCTAATGGATTTTTTTAAGCGCAACACGAGTGCTTCATACTCAACACCATTGTTTATACACTTGAAATCTAAGCATCTTGAAATCATGTGTTTTCTATTGTTTGGATCGACCAAGTTGCACTCGGACCCTGAGTCATCATGTGTCTTTGACCCCTCAAAATACATGGTCCACAACTCATCTATACAGAAACTGTTTGATGCACTTGTACCGCTACTACTGCTACTACTAATAATGTTACAATGTGCTATACATATTTCATTTCCATCAGTTGGGAAAGGGAGGAGGCCTAACTCTATGTCAGGCGGAGTTGGAGTTGGCCATGTAGGATAACACCCCAACATTGTTTCCAGGAGGCAGTTGCCAAAGAGGAGTTCTGCGAAGGCCAACGATTCATTGTCACCATTAAGGGGAGTGACATTTTGCTTCATATACCTCTCGGAAACTACCTATATTTGGTTTCACTTGCCCTTGTATGGAAGCCACATATGCAACCAGTCTATAGCAAAATATTTGTCCAACTTGTTGGACCAATCTCTGCTGAGTAGTAGACTGTATGATTCCAGTATTGTTTCTAGGAAAACTAGTGTCTTTTCAATCTGCTAGTCCCACTAGGATTGGCAGTTATCCTAGAAACAAGCAATCAAAGCAATTTGTGATTTCCTCTATGTATGATAGATAAGAGAGAAGCAAAGGGACCAACCTGGATATTCCACTCGACTCCTTGCTTGATTTCTCTCCTCCTTGACAAAGCTTGTAAGTTCTCCTACTTGTCCCACTTAGAGAATACCTGTATAAAATGAAGTAACACAACAACATCAAATAATCTTGATCCATGATATCATAAGCATTGCAGAATTAGAAATACAATGAGTGTACAATGGCATTTACAAATAACAACATTCACAAATACACAACTATATGGAGGAAAACTCAAAGAACTTTATTGATAATAGAAGAGAGGATTACAAACCAGTTATCTGATCCAACATCATCCTCCTAGCATTAAATCCCTCTTCACCTCATGAAAAGAAAGATCACCCAACAATAAAATGTTCCCTCTCAAAGACAAACTATCAGCACTTCCTTACAAATTACAAAATTCCAGCCCCCAGATCTCTCAGATGAGCGATCCATTTATAGATGTCTACAAGGGTGTGGGTCATCTCTGGGTTTTTGATTAGTGTCATTCCACTTTTATTTCTTTGTTCCATTTGGAGATTTCTTAGATATCTTACTCATCCCTAGGAAAATTCAGAGAAGCAGGTGTCATAGGAGAAGTTTCTAGAAGATTCCATGAGTGTCCACCTAGCAAACTATCTCAGACATTTGTCCATTCTCGCTCATCGCACCCCACAAAACGCCTCTTCAGTATGCATCACACATGGCTAGTGTAGGAGTTAGTATGCATCGGACCTTGACAGTGAAGCAGTCAATATGGTCCATTTTTGGCCAGTTCTGAGTGGTTTTTCAAGTGGAACTTCTGGGGAATGATGTAATCAGTTGACCATGATTCTTTAGGCATGAAACAACCCTTTTAGGGGTTAAAGAGCCCTTGGTTTATTGACATATAAGATTGGGGTTGCAGTGCCCAAATATGTCTATAAAAATTTCCCCCTAAAGCATGAAGTCGTAAATATTTAGATGTCGGGTGAAATTCTTTATCATGAGGATCCGAGGTATTCAAACTAGAAGGTGACCTGTATAAAATACAATACAATACATCATCACAATATAATTTTCCATGATCTAGGTGAGGTGGGCATTCCCATGCTCAGCTTTATAAATTCGTTTTCATGTACATAGAACAAATAATCATTTGCAGTTGTATACGGGTGATTCGTTATATGTAGATTCATCATCCCTTAGCTTGGATGATCATTTGTGCAGCTTCTGCGTACATTTGATGTCTTTGTATTCCTGAATATATCGTAGCCCGGATGGTTGAAACTAGATCTGGGGTCTTCAAGCTCGTTCAATCTTCGCTCAATGTACAAGTCGATCCATGTGAAGAGATGTCTTGAAGTTGAACATGGAAAGACATTGCCTGATTACCAACGAATAATGTAAGCTGTTAACAGGCGCGACACGAATCACCGATAATGATAATTACCCTTAAGGTACTATAGTACAATTTACGTGATGTGAATATATGATCCAATGTCGAACACGATGCAAAATCTCCCGGTTGAAGTCTTTTGATGTAAACCTATCACCGGAAGTGAGAAACTTGCCATTGAGTCATGCAAGCTTCAAAGTACTGAAAGGGTTGTTTCTAAGTCAACTTCTTGGATAATGAGCTAATGTCAACAATAAGTGACCCATCATAGGAGAGCCTTAATGTATCCCACATCAACGACACAAAATGAAGCAAATGATTTTCTGGAGGTGAAAATGATCTTATGATACAAGGTTCAGGAATGGCGGTCATGAAAAATGGAGGGTGAAGGTATCTCAGTGGATGAGGCATTAACTGGATGGTGAATTCTCTAAATGACTTCTCTTGAAGATATTGGTGACAATGAGATGGATTGGTAGCGTTAACCCCAAAATATGGATGGTACGGTGGACCAACAGTGATATGACCGGTGAATAGAATAACCCAACCTGACTCAATCATGATGGTGGAGTGAAAATGCCATGTTCAAGAGCAACTTGCTACCAATAAAATTCTTTAAGTTTTCTTGCCTTTTTCCCAGTCATTGCTGTCCAATACCTATTTATTTTTGTCAAGCTTGAGGAGGATAACATATGCTTGTTCTATATTTTTCCCTTCGGGCAAACCTGCCACTATGTTTTAGCGAGCCTAGTGACAGTGAAACTTTTTCTTGTCTCGGCGGACAAGTTTGTTGCTATTGTTTTAACGAATTTAGTGAAAAGGACAACTCAATCCTTTTCATGTTTAGAGAGTTTGAAAAGGGAAAAAAGGGAAACTCTAGTAGTACATTTTTGTAGCATAATCCATTAAGTCCGAAAAAGTATAAAATAATATGTAAGGGATGAGTTTTCGATCACTTTAGCGAGCCGAAAAAAGAAGCGCTTGATCTTTTTGTGGGATTATCCATCAGGTCCAAAAAAATTAAAATATGCAAGAGGGATGGCACTTCCAATCACTTTAGCGAGCTGGAGAGGCCAATTGCTCGACAACCTTTTCATATTTAACGAGTCTGAAAAGATTTTAAAGTGGACTCGCTTTTTTTGAGGAATGAGTGGTGTTTAGGGTAGCAACTGGTTCCGGGTGAGCTTGGAACTTCTCAAAACATGGTGATGTGAAGAGGGTGGCTAACAGGACCACTCGTCGCAGTTGTTCCTCAAAAGGGTAAACAATCAAGTGGAATCGTATAATCGGCCAAAAGAAGGGAGGTGATGGCAGGAACACAACCAAGGCTCGAAAGGTTGACATTATGGCAATCACAAAGGTTATTTACCAAAGGTGGGTTTATTTTTTAACGAGCTTGAACTCCGGGCGAATGTATGCTCAGTGGTAGGTTTATTTTTTAACGAGCTTGAACCTTGCATTAGCATTGCTCATTTTTCCTTTTTATGTAAGCTAGAAATGACCAAACTAAAAAGCTAAAAAAACTACAAAGCTAAGGAACTACTGAGGTTAGGTAGGATGGTTTCATTCGTGGAATGGTTCAAATGCTTCCTTTGCTTTGTCTATTGCTCAGAAAAAGGTGAATGGTGGATGAGACCAATCACCTAACCTAAGAAGTTAAAAAACTGAAAAGCTAAAAATTCTAAAATTCTAAAAAATAAAATTGGTCGTTTTTCACTTGTATAAAAAGGTTTGCATGACCCCAGGCATTGAGAAAAGGAGAGTCTCCAGTAACCATATGGAAATCACTATGGTTAAGCAGGATTTCTTTTTGTCAACGGTTAGACAAAAACACTTCCTTGGCTTTGTCCGTAGAGCAAACAAAGGTAAATGGCGTTTCATACCAATCACATAACCTACAAGGAAACCTATCCTTTCAGCCGGGTTTGTCCGCCAAATATACGAGGATGCATGCCCCCTAAGCTTTGTTACATTCACCAGACTACTTGTTGCAATCAAGTGGATGGAATGAGAGTTGAAGAGGAACTCTTGATGCAAAGAGACCATTTAGGGATGATGTTTGACTTGGAGCTATATTTGAACCTGGAAATGAAAGCTGGTCAATAAGCTGGACAATTTTGCCTTCATGCAAGAAACACATCACTCGATAGAGTGTGGAAACAATAGATTCCATGCTATAAACATACTCACGTCCAAGGAGTATATTGTAATCTAAGAACCCTTGGACTACCATCACGTTCAAGTGAATGGTTTTCCTTCTCAAAGTTATTAGCGACTTAGGAAGGATCCCTAACGGTCGACTGGTTCCTTTGTTAAAGCTCGAAAAATTCTGAGTAACAGGCATAAGCGATGGAGAACTAAGCACTTTCCAAGCAATTGAGGAAATGATACTCACTAAAGCCCCTTCATCTATGATAGTGACAGCCACAATCATTTTGTTAACTTGTACTATGATTCAAAATGGTACATTAGAAGGAAGGTGGGATCTTTCTAGTCAATTCCAATCAAAGGAAGCAACTAGACTGCTTGGAGGGGGTACGAAATAAACGATTTAATTAACCCCTTGAGTGGTTGGAACTGGGGGATTCCCTTCTTGTTGTGAAGGAATGGGTGGATTGCCCCCGAGTTCATTGGAATCTCTATTAACAAAAAGAATTTGAACAGTGTCGTTCTCATTCTCTTTGGAAATTGTATCATCTGAAAGCGGACCTTCTGAAGGTAAAACTAGGTCGACTGCCATCTTGACTTGTTGACTTTTGTCCAATGTGGACTCAGAAGATTCACCCTCAGCGATAGGTGTTTCGATTTACAATTGAGTCGTGTCAGTGAGATTTTCAACTAGTAAAGGACTTGGGGAGAGTTTCTTGTATCCAGATGGAAGTTTTTGCAGTGAAGCAGGACAGTTATGCAAGCCTCTTTTGGCCTCACCCAAAAAAGGACAATGAGGAAGGTGATGGTCCCCTTCACATATTCCACATGGAATGTTGTCCTTTCCTTTATGTCTAGGAACTTCATTTTTACTAGTTGATGGTGTGCTGTCAACATGATCGCCAGAGGTTGATGACACCGGACGGTGTGAATGGGGAGACCATTCTCTCCAGATCTGCAAAAGGCAAGGACAATCTCGATGAAAATGGTTTCCTCTGCAAATTAAACAAGGATATTTGGGAGATTTAGTGTGCAGATTTTAACCAAATGATTCATGGTTTCCCCCTTGTCTAACTGACTTATTCTTCTTCTTCTCTTTCCCTTTCTTGTTCTTCTCAGCTACTTGGTTACTAGTGTCACTATTTTCACCAAGCGAAGAGGAATAAGGGGAGGGAGAAACAAATGAAGTAGAAGGTGAAGGGTCAACTTCAGTATCAAATGGTCGCTGATTTGATTGCTGAGGAATTACGGTATTTTGAACGACAGAGGTTGAGAATAGCCATGCCAACAAACCAATTGTGATTTCTGGAAGGGAAAATGTGTCCATATACGGAGCACCAATATTTCCCCAAGAAGAAAATGGACTAGGATTCTCCTCGAGAGGGATTCCATGATTGGTGGACTCCATTATCTCAACCTAAGATCAACAAAGGAATATGGATGTTATTCCAAATTTAATAAATTTTAATGATGCTTTGACACAACTTTTCTTTTTCAAGTTTTAAGAGTTAAGAAAAAGCTAAAGATGACTCTAGTTGCCTTCGATTTTTAATGAGCCTGACATGACAAGTGCTCAGATGGACCTTTTCTTTTAAGGAGTCGAAAATAACGAAAGTGACTACTTTGGAGATCTAGATAGAGGGATTCCAAAACCAATCGTAAAACTACAATATACACCTTGGGGGTAAATTAAAGAGAAATTACCAAGGACTTATGTACGAGAGTCAATCTTCCCGAATGTTGTGTTCAGTGCATTGTGATCGATAGGGCGGCAGACATGGCTTCCTATTGATAAAGGATATAAGCCTATTGCGGTCTCCCAGTATATACTCGACGGTACGGGGAGCACAAGTCTATGCTAGAACTTGTCATATCAAAGAGGAGGAATCACCCAACCTTCGATGAAAACGATAGTTACTAGATTTTACGACGCTGGAACACATCTCTAGCTTAGACCTCTAGATGTATTGCATTAGGTTCAAAAGCATTGTTAAGTTCATTGAGATTTATTTTAGATTTGATGTTGTTATAAGTTTGTCTTTCAAGGTTCAGCGCGTAATGTAGATGTAAAATTCCTAAATATGCAATCTAAAATGATAAAAAATCGTTTTTTATTTTTAGCAATGAAAATCCTAGCTACTAAGGAAAGAAGATTACGATTCATTCAAAAAAGAGCAAAGAGCACAAACTGAATGCACTTTTCCTAAATCATTTTTCACACACGGTCTAAATTCAAATGCAAATGCATGTATTTGTTTTTTGTTCCCTTAATGTGAGGAATGCCAGAAAAGAAAACTAAACATAGATCTGAACTATTCTCTTTAAAGCGACATTTCAACAATTACTTTTCAAAATGGAAAGGAAGACTAAATGACGCTTTTCAATTTTGAATAGAAAATGCTTTTGACACTTCAAATAACAAAAAATCAAATCAAATACAAAACAAAAAGTTCAATCGACTATCTAGAGAAGGAAGACTTTACGACACTTCTCTTTCTTGACGAAAATGACAGTTCGATTTAAGTAACTTTTTGACAATAGATTGTAAATGATGTACAAATACATAAAAACATTTACTAATCCTTATCAATGGAGGCTGAACTGAGTAAATCAAGCAGGCATTAGTAATGAGATACTGTTCATATGTACAAAATAATCAAACATAGCTAAAGACAAGGACAAAAACCCCAAATTTCAAGGAAATAAATAGGATTACTCAATCATCGCACCTGTGCTTCACAGAAATAGGGATGCATCTCACCTGCTACACACGGGAAGTGTGATGCATACTGGCTTCCAGTTAGAGATAGTACGATGGGCCAGGGAGCACAAATGAGATGGGTTTTGGCTCAAATTTACAGTTGATTTCAGTGGATTAAGCTGAGCTATTATGGACAGTAAAGAGAAAAGTACAGGGGTATGATATTGGGAGGTTAATGAGCTACACAAGGGCATCTAGGATGCTTTGAAGTCATATGTTCAGTTCATAAACTAAACTGGAGATTAACTAAAGCAGCATTCATCTACTTTGCAATTGCATAGCGAAAGCAGTTCCAAGGCTATCTAGCTAACTTCAGGCTCCGTCTATAGTTTATAAAGCAAACAACAACAACAAACAAACAAACTATTCGCTCCCTAGCGGAGTCACCATTTTGTTTCTGGGAAAACTAGTGTCTTTTCGATCTAGTAGTCCCACCAAGATTGGCAACTATCCTAGAAATAAACAATCAAAGCAATTTGTGATTTCCTCTATGTATGATCT
Source organism: Pinus taeda (assembly GCA_000404065.3). Lineage (NCBI taxonomy): Eukaryota > Viridiplantae > Streptophyta > Pinopsida > Pinales > Pinaceae > Pinus > Pinus taeda. Next base: position 44,233 of record APFE030619654.1, read on the forward strand.
AGATAAGGGAGAAGCAAAGGGACCAAAGTGGATCTTCTGCTTGACCCCTTGCTTGATTTCTCTCCTCCTTGACGGAGCTTGTAACTCTTCTCCTACTTGTCCTGCTTAGAGAATACCTGTAGAAACGAAGTAACATAACACCATGAAAGCATCTCGATCTATGATATCATAAGAATTATAGAATCAGAAATACAATGAGCATACAATGGCATTTACAAATAACAACATTCATAAATATACGATTGTATGGAGGAAAAATCAAAGAAATTTATTAATAATAGAAGAGAGGATTACAACCCAGCTGTATAATCTAACATCATCCTCCCAACATCACCTCATGAAAAGCAATATCACCCAAAAATACAACGTTCCCTCTCAAAGACAAACTATCAACACTTCCTTACAAATTACAAAATTCCAGCCCCCAGATCTCTCAGATGAGGGATCCATTTATAGATGTCTGCAAGGGTTTGAGTCATCTCTGGGTTTTTGATTAGTGTCATTCCACTTGTGGTTCTTGGTTCCACTTGGAGATTTCTTGGATCTCTTACTCATCCCTAGGCGAATTCAGAGAGGCAAGTGTCAGAGGAGAAGTTTCTAGAAGATTCCATGAGTGTCCACCTAGCAAATTGTCTCAGAAATTTGTCCATTGTCGCTCATCGCACCCCACAGAAGGCCTCTTCAGTATGAATTGCACGTGGCTAGTGTAGGAGCTAGTATGCATCGCACCTTGACAATGGAGCAGTCAGTATGGTCCAGTTTTGGCCAGTTCTGAGTGGTTTTTCAGGTGGAACTTCTGGGGAATGATGTAATCAGTTGACCATGATTCTTTGGGGCATGAAACAAGACTTTTAGGGGTTAAAGAGCCCTTGGTTTATCAACATATAAGATTGGTGTTGCAGTGCCCAAATATGTCTATAACAGGTATGTCCACAAGAACTATGTTGATGCATTAGTGGACTTGATCGTCATGAGATAGTTAGATGATCACATCTCGTAGCTCACCAATGGCCGGTACCAATGTTTGTTCAAGTTGGATGATCCGCACAGATGTCTCACTCCATTGTGCAATGATCCTTTTCACAATGGAGAGCGGCATGACGTTGGCTGCGGCACCAGAATCAACCAAGCAATTGTGAACATTGTAGTTAAAATTTTCAAATGATAGTAGGAATGGAGAGAAAAATGACTTTGTCTCTTACATCCAGAGTGTGTTGAGCACAGTAGAAAGTGATCATGGAGGTGTGCTTGCTCCGTTGTTGGTAGAGGTTTCATTGTTTGTTGCTGTCTATCCCAATCCATGCAATAGGATGTCTCACTGACTCTGGATCTTGGCTAACTCGAATAAACTGATGTTCACCCAAGTTTTCTTCATGTTGTCTACAATGTTGTTGTCCATAGGTGGTAGGCTCATTAAGGTGTCTAGGGTAGGACTGATGTTTGTATTTTTGGGAAAAGTGTTCTATAGTTTGCTGCTTATGGACATACTCTTGTCTGTCGCTGTCTTCCTAGACTTGTTTTGCGTTTTTTGCTTTGGTGCAGCTGGGGGACCAACCTTCCTCATTAGAAGTCTCATATTTTCTTGTACTTTCCCAGGTGTAAGGCGAGCCCCTTTACTCCTAAGATAGTAATGGTCATTTTGTCTTGGGGGCTATTTCTAAGTGTTCATCTTCGACATTGCTTGCAAGCATTGATATGCATTCACGACGTGCTGAGAACTTGAGGCTTCATCAGATGCAATACCTTCGTCATTCACTCTATCATCTGGATGCTCTTGCACATTGCTCTTTGCATCGAAGGTATTATTATATATTGAGTTTGCAACTCGCGTCTAGTCCGAACAAAAGTTCTTGGGGTGATGTTCTTTATGGAATGAACAGAACTTGGGGTCTGCAGAGTGTTCGACATTTAACACAGAGCTATGTGTAATTTTTTGAGTGAACCAGTTGCTACCTAATGATTTGCTTCCCTCTCTCTGTCTAGGTAGATGGCTGCTTGCAGATGTGTCTGTTTTCCATTGTTTAAGCTCAAACACATCTGTTGTCAAGTTCTTGACAAGGCGAGTGAGGGTTTTAATATCATTTTATTCCTTGTCTCTACCCTTGCTCACCATCACTTGGTACTTCATGCTTGCATCTTTGGAGTCTTTTGCTGCTTCATCATCCTTGATAACTCCAATCACGATCAGGTCTTTCTCTATAGCAATAGCCTCTTTGCAGTTTTCTAGAAGTCTTGGTTTTGCAACTCGCTTGACGAACTGTGCAATGTTGGTCGGCAGTGTGGACGTCTAGTAATAAAAAATGATGGAGTCATGAGGTTTGGTGTCCACTGCAAATTTGTTCAATATGCATGTAAACCTCTGGTTGAAGTATTTTACCTTTTCTTTCCCCTCCATCTTCAGGCTTCCCAATTCTTTCAGTAATATAGTTGGGGTCTTGTCATCAGCAAAACTTTCAAGGAACATGTGTTTGAATGCACCCTAGTTCTGTATGGATTTTGGTGAAAGGTTGTGATACCATGCAGTTTCACAACTGTCTAAGGTACATGGGAACAATATACAACCTACATCGTCATGTCATACCTCAAGGGTCTGCAGCTGTAGGTAGAAGATATCCAAATGGTCTTCTACCTTCACCACACTATCAGAGTTGAACTTGATGTTCATTCTTTCCGATCGCTTTGGCATCTTATGAAAAATAGCTGAGAGAGCTAATGGTCCCTTAGTCATCCATTCTATATTTGGGTCAACCATCTATTCTTCTTATTCTTCATCCTCCTCTCTTTCAGAATCTGACAGTTTTGGCTCTGAGTCTGTTGGTTTGTCTCTGCCTCTGCCTCCTCCGTTGCCTTCCCCTCCGCCTCCTGTATCGAATTCTAATCCCAAGATTACAAAGGTGTCTCATTACCTTGCTAGAAAGGCCAGAGGTTCCTCTCCATCTTCAATAGCTTCTACTAGACCTTCAAGTGTTACAAGGACTACTTCTTCCACTGATGAGATAACGACCCCTGTAGGAGTGACTTTTGGCTTCCTTGATGCTTATGGGAGATGTTGTATGTCTGGGATCAATCTGACTTCTTTCAAAAACTAGCGAGTGATGGGATGGACGAAGTGAAGGTGATGATACAGAATCTTGTGTTCAGTCCTAGGAGGTGAGGAGTAACCAAATGCAGAGTGGCACGTAAGTGAGAGGGAGTGCAAGTTACTTCCTTGACTAGATTGTTGATGAATGAGTGTGAGAGGACATTCAACCATATACAACCATCTTCCCTCCTTCTAGTGCTAGAAATGTTGACGGTGTTGGACCCACCAACATTCACAGGATCACCCTCGTATGAAGTCCCAACTAGACCTCACACTGTTTGGTGTGGGAGTCCCATCCAGTATGACGACCCAGTTGCCATTATCTTAAATATTTGTCTCAACTCTTACTTGTCATCATAGGACAGTGGTCTACTTTGACATTCTAGAAGTGAGGTTCATGTGCCTAGTGATTGTAAGCATCACTTGTGTCCATGGTTCTTTCATCGTAGAGGGAGAGGGTGGGAGTGAATCCCAAGTCAATTGGGAGTAGTCCCAACTCTGCTAGGAACACACAACGCAACAAGACATGCACAACTTTAAGCGGAATAGTCCACACAGATGTAGTAGTCACAACACACAAGCTGGTAAGATAACATGTATAACACTCAATAGATTAGTCCGTGTGAATGCAACGATTGTTATAGAAATTTTTCTGTTAATGGTTTGTCTGATGAATGGGAGGGTACTCAACCCAGGCGATAATCCATTAACAACATATACAACAAACTGACATTAACATATATGTATTACAACAAGTGAATTAGTTCAAGTGTTAAACACAGGTTAAAGTAACATGCATTACAAGTGTTTAAGATTAGTCTTACAGAAGTTACAATACATGTGTGAATACGTGCTGGCCTAATAGCAGGCTTTTGAACTAAGAAAAATTTCCAAGACACATCGTTACACCATATATCACTAACCCCGCATGCGGACCGTTGGAGCCACTACTTACTCCTCAAAGAAAATATTACAGACTCTCAAGGCTATGTGGGAGAAGCTAAGATGAAAATTCCTTTGCATGTAAAAATGAGGGGGTATTTATAACCAAGAGTGAAACTAACCCTTGTGGTTGTTCGACTACTCTCATGACTATTTGGCTTTCATGACTTTTCAACTTTACATGGCTCTTCATAAAACAAGTGGGTCTCTTGTTCTTCCATGTTACTTTACATTGATTAATAGTATGGCCCATAGTAGAGATGTGGACGACGTGACTCGTGAAATGACTTGACATGATAGTGCTAGTACATTTGTGTCGTTGTAGGTGTGCATGTTGAGTTGTAGTTTTGTTGGGTGATGAATGTCCTCATGGTGTCTCCCAGCTTGACCTTTGCATGACAAAGTACACGGAGTCTTCGATGGTTGTTGGTTCACTTGATGTTTCTTTCACACATTGCTCCTTGCTTGTATGTTGGTAAGCTCAACATGTTCATCTATTTGTGAAAGGTGCATGTTCATCTGTTTATTTGTCCATGAGGACATCTTGCATGTTTTCTCATCCATCCATAACTGAACACATATTTGCATTATCATTCCTTCACGAGCATATCTATTTGCATGCACCGTATGTTTGTCTATTGGTGAACCTATCCTTCTCCATATGCTCCCTTCATTCATCCCATCTGCCATCGTGCCATGTTCATTTGTGTACCTGTACCTGCAGTCACTCATGATGATACAACATCAAATCCAAAAACCTCCTAGTTTACCATGATGCATGATCATTTCAGATGCAGGTGACCAGGAGAGGTAACAAGCTTGCGAGGCGAGATGGAGGCTCCAGGCACTACTAATCAAAACTTTGCAAGAGTCACTGGGTGATGAAGATGGGAAATCTATATTGATAGTGGCTTTCAGCAAGGTCTGGCTCAGATGGAGGAAAAAGATGTGAGGTTTTTGGGAGGACCAGTCCAGGATGCAAGAAAGTTGGGTAGGCAAAAACTATGCAATTTCCAAAACAAGCGGGAAACGGGAGCTTGGAAGCCAAAACTGCTCAATTCCTGGAGGGAACTGGTAGCTGGATGTCGGGACACTAACAGAAAAAACTATGCAATTCCTGGAGGGAATTGACAGCTATCTACTGGGACACTAGTAGAAAAAAATGCAAAATTCATAGAGGGAATTGGCAATCACTGACTGGTAGGAAAAACTGTGTTGATGCTAGGAGGCTGGCCTGCTGATCACCTCTACATAGTTTTTGAGCTAGGCAGACTGATTGGCAGCTGAGTGCTTGCTCATGAAAACTGCCCATTTTTCTTGGTGAGCAGCCCGTTGATTTTCGAGAGGCCTGGATGGAAAAACTACAGAATTTTCTAAGGGAGACAAGGACGGAAACTGGGTATCTATTCGACCTATCTGCATAATTTTCCTAGTCAATGAAGCGGGCAAGGTATACAACCTCTGTGCAATTTTTGAAGGGAGTCAGTTCTGGGGTGGTTGTCGGGTCAAAGTCTCAGGTTGACCAGCATGAAATCTGATTAATTTTCTTGCGGACAACACAAATCGAAATGTCTTGCTTGGTGCTTCTGCACTGTTCTGGGTGATAGTCGGTCGAGTCGATGATGGGGTGATGGTACAACTGTCAGAGGGGAGTTCATCGTCAGAACTTCAACAAATGACTAAGCGTATAAATGAGTGAGAGATGCATATGTGATCTTCAAACACGTACATACATGCCTTGATGACGATATGACTCAAACCATCTAAATGCACATGCTCAACATGACTAACCGATGGTGTAAGCGACAAGCACGACACTTGTGATTGATTATTGGTTGACCGTGATGACACTTGCATGATAGTGTTGTGACTCCATGTGCGAACACGACAAATGTTTACATAGTGCACACAACAAGTACACATGAAGCGAATACCTTGAGTATTACTAGAACATGGTCACAAGAATGACCTTGGCATCAACATGCAAAAGCTTGGGTGAAATGATCAAGTAAGATGGGTGTGAAGACTCACACGAGCTCACAGAGTGAACCTGAATGTGTGCAGTCATGAAGTGAAACTCTTAAGGGAGGCTCTGAAATTAGGTGCAGGCCAAAATTTTGGAGGGTGGTTGTAGCCTCTACAATTGAGGCATAATCAACTAGGGGTGTAGCTAAAAGCATTCACTAGATTTATGCAACAATTGATACCAGATAGACAGAGAAAGGAATTTCTGAAGAGAAGTTGTTAGGTCCCTATACTACTAGTGTAAGCCCTTACTATTATTAGTACAACCCCCTTAATATTTTTGCGCCCATGTAGTCCCCATATTGTTATTATTGTGCCCCACAGAAGTCCACAATTGTGATTATTGTGCCCTTACATTATTATTGTTATGCCGTCTTTGATTATATTATGACCCCTTAGACTCCTATACATAGAAAGGAGGTATAGTCATTTGTATAATCCAAGAATTGTTCATTTGTGTAATGTAAAGGAGGTTGCCCACTCAAAGAGGATTATTTCTAAGGCGTTCATCTATCTTTTCTATCTTTTTGTGAGCTGGTTTCATAACATTTGGTATCCGAGGAATTGAATTGCTTCCTATATCGAGCACTAGAGTGTGAAGTGATGGTTGAAAGCGAAGGAACCATAAATTGCTCTGGAATGTGCCATAACATCAAACTATACATGGGAGCATATGATTGAATAGCCCAATGCTTTCCATTCCAATGGGTGGTGTTGAAGTTTTACTAGGCGTTCAATGGCTACAATCTTTAATTATGATAGCTTTTATTTTTCTAGAACTTTTCTTGAATTTTTTTTTGGAAGGAAAGGAAGTTGAATTGAGGGGTATCGAAGGGAAACATGGAAATATAATCAACTCTGACAGCATGAAAAATCTTCTAAATAAATAAAAATGGGGCATAATTGCATAATTATGCTCACTAGAGGATCCCACATCGAAATCATGTATTTCTCCAGATCTCCAAAAAAATTTGTACAATTATCTCAAGGTACCTGAGACTCACAAAGGTCTCCCACCTATTCATGAACATGATCATGCTATTCATTTGATTCCAAGAAGTGTTCCTCCAAACATCAGGCCTTACAGATATCCATATGCCCAAAGGAGTGGGAACTCATTCAAAAGTTGTAGATGATCCCAATTCAAACAGTGTCATGAGAACTTGACAAAGAAGGAAAAATCATATTGGAACCTGAAGCAGTCACAAAACCGAGAAATCGACAACTACAAAATAGATCAATTTCAGAGTATCTTATCAAGTGGAAGAACTTACCTGCTAAAGATTCCACATGGGAGGACAAGAATTTATACAGAAGCATCAAGAACTACTCAAGTGTTGAGGACAACACTTTTTGAAGGAGAGGGGCATGTTAGGTCCGTATACTACTAGTGTAAACCCTTATTGTTATTAGTACAACAACCTTATTATATTGTTGTACCCATGTAGTCCCTATATTGTTATTATTGTTCTCCATAGAAGCCCAGTATTGTTATTATTGTGCCCTTACATTATTATTGTTATGTCGGCTCTGATTATATTATGACCCCTTAGACTCCTATATATAGAAAGGCGATATTGTCATTTGTCTCATCCAAGAATTGTTCATTTGTGTAATGTAAAGGAGGTTTCCCCCTCGAAGAGGTTTATTTCTAAGGTTTTCATCTATCTTTTCTATCTTTTTGTGAGCTGGTTTCATAACAGAAGTAAAGGGGATTGGTTTTCAATTTCCTAGGAGGTTGTGGGCTGGGTTAGGATCTTTAGAGCCCTGAAACAACTTGGGTTCCCTAGAGGTTTTGGGTTGAGATAATAGTCCCTAGAACCCTGTACAACATGGGAAGAGGCCAATCTTAAGCTAATATTTGCAAGAAAATAAGCCCATGCTCCAAAATAGAGCAATAGAGGAAGTTTAAGTGCATGAAAGGACTTTCGGGTTGAGGAAGCTACATGGGAAATGGATGATCAGATGCAGGCATAATAGTTGGTTTTCGGCTATAGCTAAATTAATCAAGGGAATTGAAATCCACTGAGAGATGATACATGCACATGTTGAGTTCATGATTAGTACAATAAGGTAAGAAAATTGGTAAATTGTTATATTTATTAATGCACTAACAATTGCGTTTTTATGGTAGTATGATGCAGGAATCACATGACAAAAGAGACTACCATGAAATCTTGAAGAAGGCTCAGGATGGGCTTTTATGGAACCTTGGAAGCACTGACAACTCATGGGAATTATGTCATGGGATATATTGAAATTTTTGTGCTTTCGATATTTAACGATTTGTTTGTGGTTGATTTATAGTTTTAACTATGGCTGGTGCATTTTCATGCCACTTTGTTTGTGGTGTTGTATTGTTGTCTATATTTCTATGTTTTTTTCTTGCCTTTTATGTTTTAAGGGCCTTGGGAATTTCTTGGGGGAAAGAGGAAAGCTAATGAAGCTAGGGGAGAGCTGAGTGGAGCCCAACAGGGAATGTAAGACTTGAATGAAGTGCGTGAATAAGTGGTGACTAAATGTAAGAATATGACAGCTAGTTGGGATAGTTTCATCCATAGGGATAAATGGACAATGGTAGGATAGTCACGAGAAAGGTAAAGTAAATGGGCTTGAGGTAACATACACCTTGGTTAAGTTGGAAACTATTGTTCTAAATGTTTTGCATGCTTTGCACAAATAAATGAAGTTCTCTTAATATTGACCTTATAAAAATTGGTAATTGTGTTGTGATCATGATTATGCTAATGCCTATATATATATATATATATATATTCCAATGTCTGACAAGGTCGTCATGGATCATTCTTATGGAAGAATGATTGATTTATGTAAGTGAATGGCATGAAAATATTCTTCGCTTTATGAGGAATCAATTGGGAAAGCTATCCCTAGAAAATCTATGCTTTTAGTGTCATGATGATATGATTTTGATACTATGTGCTTATAACTATGCCTATGTTTATGCCATGAACATGAATGTTGAAGGATCCATCAATAGAATGAAAACAGTCTAATCTACGACATGTTGGGACAAGCATCGATTTGTGGATGCACATAGTATGGTGTGGGAAGTACATTAGAGGCAAGGTTTCCTGGTAGCGATGGTGTGGTGTCTAGATGTGCAATATTTTTGTTGTGTACGTGGTGTACATGTTGTGTTGTCTATGTGTTATATTGTGCAATGTGCAATTTGTATGTTTCGTGTTGTAACATGTGTATTCGTCGTATTACATCATGTGTATATATGAAGATGTTGGGTTGTACACCATGTCTAGGTGTATGTGTTGTTTAATGTGTTAGGATAGGTAGGTATGACACTGTTTGGATTCCCTTGTTCCTAACATTGAGGGTAGAGGTTGTATAGGCTATAGATGCCCTTATTGTTAATATTGAGGGTAGAGGCGGTATAGGCTTTGGAAGCCCTTGTTGTTGATATTGAGGGCAGAGGTGGTGTAGTCTTTGAATTCCCTTGTTGTTGATATTGTCTTTGGATGTTGTTGTTGTCAATATTGAGGGTGGAGGAGATATAGTCTTTAGATTCCCTTGTTGTTGATATTGACAGTGGAGACAATATAGTCTCTCAATTCCCTTGTTATTGATATTGAGGGTGGAGGAGGTATAGTCTCCAGATTCCCTTTTTTATGATACTTAGGGTGGAGGAAGTATAGTCTTTGGATTCCCTTGTTGGTTTATAAGAGAAGATAAGGCACTGGGTGCTTGCTATTTTTGGCCACTGATTGAGTGTGTGTATGGAAAAAATAAACAAAAGGCAGAAGAAAAAAACAGTTTGAAAGATAAGTATAATATTTTATTTAAGTTTTTAATTTCAAAATTAGGAACATAATTTAAGATTCTCATTTATGATGGTTGAATTTTGAGCTAACAGGATGTGATATTTTTATACATGATGATTTGATCAAGGAACTAATTTGACTTGTTGTGATAGAAATTAAACATAATTGCAAATGCCACCTTATTAATGACATATGTTTTGAATTTATTACAATTCCTTTTGAGTGTAATATAAATTTTGTCATTGGTATAGGAAAGCATGGAAGGTTCCTGATTTGGGTGGTTGGAACTGGCTACAAGAGTGTTAGGAACAACAACAAAAGGAATTCAAGAATGCAACAATATGTTGGTAAAGCACTTCAGGAGGGGGGCCATTGTGGGACATTGGTACCCAATACTGTCCATTGATTTCCATAAGCATGCTATGACCAATATGATGGTTTTGAGGCAGGGGTATGCCTTAGTTTTGGGACCTTCCGATGCAAGAAAATCTTTAGCCAAGGAATGGATCGCTTGAGGGATTGAGACATAGAGAAGGGGATGCCTGAAATTTGAAGGTGAGTGACTACACGAAAGGGAGTGACCATATTTCTTGAGGGACTGGGAAGCATGGAAGAGAAGGTTGGGGAATGAGTTTGTTTTGGTCAATAGCATTTCTAGTTGGAATCGAAAGTACATTGGGAGTGTGCCACGGAACAATGAGACGATAACTGTTAATTGAGAGATCAAGGAGTGAAATGATTGTAGCACTAGACATTGGAGAAAGACTTTGATTTTAGCAATGGATTCTAGACTTCCTAGGAAGGAGGTGAATCCCTAGTACTATTTTTGAGGGTGGAGGTGTGAGCTTTTGGACTCCTCTTTTGCTGATGCGAGCATCATATCCATTTTATTTTCTAGTTGAAGAAAATGTGCATATGTATATATGTGTATATTACTGTAAATACTACATCGATTTGTGTTTATAAAACTCAAATAAGTCGTATGTTAGTCATTTTTTTAACAACTTGTCATTGTAAATACTGCACTGAGTTGGGTTATAATAAACGCCATAAGCATTATGTTTGTCAGGTTCAAAAATTTTGACTAGTCATAAGGTCATAAGGCCTTGAGATTATAGTCATGCCCAACGTTCTAGTATTAGTTCGCTTTGCGTCTGGCCAAGCCAATCCGCTATTCAAGTATTGATCTCTCCCTCTCTTATTTTGAGAAATTTGAGAGGATCTAGCCATCTCTGCTAACAAATGTTGTAACAGATAGATCAATAGAGACTCATGTTTGTATCAATGATCCTTTTTCCTTTTGACTTTGAGAGTTAGTGCGAAGAATGGGGTTACTAAAGTTTTCAACCAAGCAAAGCTCACAATCAGCCCCACACCTTGCTCACAATATATAGATGGGTTCTAGTCAATAGATCACAATAAACACAATTGAACGTGTTGTTTTTAAAAGCCTTTTGCCTTTGTAAACTTCGTTGACATGACAAACCATAGGACACGCGAAAACCCAAATCGAGATGGCGTGTTCAAAACCACAACCCTGAATCGGCCACCTTGATCATGCTAGTGGCAATGATGCTAATGCTTATAGCATTGAAATTTGGTGTATTCTTTTAAAGAGAGACTCCATCTTGGTCTGTCCTTCCAAATTTTCCAAGTATTTTTATTTCATCAATTTATCGTATCAAGCAATATTACATAGAATGATCAATATTTTTACTTAAAAAATATAAAGCTAACCTTTTGTCATTATCACTTTCATTTATAATAATTATAAGTAATTTTTCCTTTTCTTTCGAGTCGTATCAAACAATATGACATAGAATGATCAATCTCTTTACTTTAAAAAAATATAAAAATAATATTTATGATTATCATTATTATTAATCTCTGCCAAAGGCAACATGGACTATTGTAGTCCGTCTATATTAAAATATGAGCGGGTGTTCAAAAATATAGATGATTAAAGCCAAAGTCTTGTTGTAAACCTTTTAATTCAGTTTTTCCTCTGCCCATTAAACACTAACAAGGTTAACCAACAAAGTCTTGTTGTACATGTTTTAATTCACCTTTTCTTCAACCTATTAAACACTCACAAGGGTTTTGTTAATGAATCAAAAGTTATGAGGCTTTACTTGGCCTCATACTGAGGCCAAAGATAGGATAAACCAGATAAGTTCAATTAAGATAAGCAAGATAAGTTCAAGTGATAGAGAGAATTTCTTGCTAAAATGAACTAATGCTACTTTAACTTTTAACTTAGTATTAATTTCTTGACATTTTATGTTTTCCATACCAAAACTCATAAAGTGACTATTATTCTCGTTTTGTAGTAAACATATGTTCTACGTATGTGTCAACATTCTTACATGGCCCATACATGTCAACAGTCTTGCATGGCCTATGTTGTCACCTTCGAACATGTTTCCGACCTACATATGTGTCAACATTCTTGCATGGACGATACATGTCAACACTCGTGCATGGCCTGTGTTGTCACCATCGAACATGTTTCCGTGACTATATGACCTTCTAATTCTTTCGGTGCCCATCTCATATGTTACATAACTTTAGTTTGTGGTATATTTTGTTTGTGCTCAACTAGTTGGAACGGAGAAATTCTTGTTTTACTCCTTCCGAGAGATATTTAGCTTTATGCATCAACATCAATGATTCAAATAATGACCCAGATACAAGTTTTATTCCGTAGTAGTTTTTCTTTGCACTGAATTAATGAAAACAACATTCTAACAATCCCTTGTCTATACTTGTATCCTTTTGTGTTCAATTAGATAAATAAAGCCATGTTTCAAGGTTGTTTCAAGGTTCTTTGTAATAAAGAAGGAAATCACCTAAAAAATGAAATATATATAGAGAGAGGGGGGGTTGAAGTATGTAGGAATTCGTCCACCATGGGAAGATAAAATCAAAACTAAAATCTAAAATTTTATTTAGTAACGGAACGCTGAGTTAAAGAACCAGGGGAATGAAATAATACAAGGTTGGCTGATAATTTATCTGCTATTAATTTATAATGTATCTGCTATTGAATTATCATATGGTCATATTGAACACTAAGATGGCCACAAATTTTGAATTTATATCTCTGTTTTCTTTTCAATTCAAAATTCTGGCCTTGTTTAGTTTTTATATTTCTCGCCGTGTTTACTTTTCCAGAAACCATGTAGATATATTCTTCCAGCAACGAATGGCATCACTTATTTCTCTTTTTTCAAAGATCTGTACAAAAATATTTATACCCAAGGGTGCGCACCGGAAAGATAAGAATTGATTTTTTACTTTCTGATTACTTTATTGCACAAGTTGAAGAAGCTAGGTGCTCTCAAAACCCCAGTGTAGAGAAAGGTGTTATAATAATCCATATAACTACCTTGGGTATCATGTAGATTGTTGTTCACCATTAATATCAATGCATTAATAAATCTATGCCAGATTTTGCATGAAATTTAATCTCTTTCAACTTTTACTCGGTTGTGCTAACATCGAATTTCTTCTTTGTAAACTATAATCTCAGTACATCAGACTATGCTATGCAACATTTCAGCAAATTAACGTGAAATGAACATATTTTTAGGACTTTTTATCAACAACCAAATCGATGCATGCTCCATTGCTTTGGTATCTAGATTGGTTACAACGTCGTGGCACTAGACCATAGAAGAACATTTTTTATTCTATTCTATAAAAAGGAGGATATTCTAGTTCAACATGCAAGGGCCTCTTCCACAGGCTAGATGGTATGACCGATGGACGATGTCTAATTATGAGGCCAACCACTCGTAATGGATTTGTTGGATCGATCTAATGGTTGGCCCTCAGCGACTACAAGTAGACGCCTGTTGAATATGTAATTTCAACTTAGCCGTACCAACGTCCAAAACCACCAAAGTAAAATCACAAACTCGCTTTTGCATGAAGTTAGTTTTCATACACAAGGGACCGGAGAAAATATAGTGTTGACACGTGGCTCTCCCCATACGTCACCATCTCTGACAATCTCGGGAGGTAAAGTTCGGTTAAAAAGGCTCACCCGATATCGTTGTGGACCTTTCGATTTCTTGAGGGCAAATCAAAAGGTTGACGGACATCACAAACCTGCAGCAAATAAATTTTTGACATTGCGTAAAGTTTTTGGGTTGACCGCGAGTGAAACACAAGAGCAATTTAAATGGGTTCGTAGAGTTTTGGTAAAAGCTTTTAATTTTAATGTTTTTTTTCATACGGCATGTATGAGCGTAAATTAAATAATGGTATGGGCAAGTCAATGGTTTTTTTAATGTTTTTGCCATATAGTTTTTGTGGTATGTGTGTTGAATATAGTTTTGTATTGCACACGGGAGAAGGAGGTTCGCAAGCAGCGAAAAGAATAGGGGAAACACAGCAGCGTAAAAGACTCCCGAGAGTGAATACAATTTGAATGTCTTCTTACAGGTGCTTGTATTGTTTTTTTTTTTAAACAAATAGGAAGCCAGTGTAATTTTTTTTATTTAGAATATGAAAGGTGAAATCCCAAGCATTTCTAATGGTAATGAAAAATTTCACACAGTGGTGAATGTGAAATTTTTTTATTTTACAGCAGTAAACTTATGTAAGAATTTCTATTCTTACAGCAGTAAATGTAAAAGCTATTTTACAGCAGTAAAAGTGAAAAGAAGATTTTATACAGTGGTGTAAAATTATTTATAACAGAGGCAGAGTAATTTTGTTTTTGGTGAAAAGTTTTTGGGTGAATTCCTCTCCGAGGATGAATATGTATCAGTGATTTTTGTTTTAATGAATATAAATCTTTTATGGTAGTGCAATACTCTGTTCTTAGTAAAAAAAATTTAAAAGCATCCCTGTGCAAAAAGATCGTGGAGTAAAGGAAATAGAGCATTGTCTCTGTGTGCTTGAATTTTTTGTGTTTTTGGGATTTTACCAGAAAAATCCCCAACAGTGGTATAAGAGCAGGCTTAGGCTCTTTGAAGGTGACAAAAAAGCTGAAGGGAGGAGTCTTTTGTTGCAGCAGTAGATCTTTTCTAGCAGAGTGAAGACTCAGTCAAGAAAATACTCAGGTATTTCACAAAGTTTTTTTATGTGTTGTTGAAGGAGTTAGTTGTTTTAAAATACACAGTCAAGAAATTGAAGCATAACTAAGGATGCAAGGAATGGCCAGCACAAGCACTGGCATGGGTATGTTTAACACCCAGCTCCCACAGTTTAATGGGAAAAACTATGACTATTGGGCTATAACCATGAGAGCCCTATTTGCCTGTCAAGATTTATGGGAATTAGTTCAAGATGGGTTTGAAGAACCAGCAGATGAAAATGAGTTTAATAGATTAACTCAGGGAGAGAAAGATCTGTTAAAGACCAATAGGAAGAAGGACTCAAAAGCCCTTGTATTTTTGTATCAAGCAGTGAACCAGAGTGTGTTCCCAAGGATAGCAGCAGCTAAGACATCCAAAGAAGCATGGCAGACCTTAAAGACAGCCTATCAAGGCATGGAGAAAGTGAAGACAGCAAAACTACAGTTTCTAAGGAGAGATTTTGAGAATCTGAACATGAAGGAGTCAGACAACATTGACTCATTCTTCACACATGTAATTGGTCTGATCACACAGATGAGGACTCATGGAGAAACCATTGAAGAAAGGAGGATTGTGGAGAAAATATTGAGGGTCTTACCCTCAAAGTTTGATGCTATTGTCACCACAATTGAAGAGACAAAGGATCTCTCAAACTTTTCAGTTGATGAGCTACATGCATCACTGATAACACATGAGCAGAGATTGAGTAGGAATGAAAACTCATCTCTAGAGAAGCTTCAAGACCCAGATGTCTTTTGGAAGAGGAAGAGGTCAAGGCAGAGGAAACAAGAGAGGAAGAGGCAGAAGCCAGAACAGAGGTGGAAGGAATAGTCCAACAAATGCTCAAGGAAGAGGCAGCAATTCAGATCAGAACCAAGGCCAAGGATGCAGCCAACAAAGAGGACAAGATCATGCTCAAGGACAGAGGTATGAGAAATCCAATGTCCAATGTTATTATTGTAAAAAATATGGGCATTATGCCAACGAATGTAGGAAGAAACAGCATGATATGAGTAGTAGTTCTAGTGCAAATATCACTAGAGAAAATATCAGCCAAAATAATGTTTTATTAGCTTGTAACATGGTTGAAACGAATAGTGAAGATATATGATTTCTAGACTCAGGTTGCAGCAACCATATGACAGGAAACTTAGCTTTGTTCTCTACTTTAGATCAAAGTGTGAAGTCACAAGTCACACTTGGAACTGATAGTAAAATCTCTGTTATGGGAAAAGGAGAAATAAAAATATTTACAAAGAAGGGTGAAAAGAAAACCATAGCAGATGTCTACTATGTCCCTGGAATGAGATGTAACCTCTTGAGTATAGGACAGCTTGTCCATAAGGGGTACAATGTTTTCTTTAAGAATGATGTATGCACCATCATGGATATAGCACCCAGCAAAAGATGCATTGCTGAAGTGAGGATGACAAGGAACAGGATGTTCCCTCTCAAAATAAGAACAGATTTGAAGAACAAAGAGGTAATTGCAGCAGTTACCCAAGAGGCTTTCCAAAGCCAACCAAAGGATGAAAACTGGTTGTGGCATTTGAGATTTGGACATCTCAACTTTGGAGGTCTTAATTTGTTGAGCAGAAAAGGGATGGTAAGAGGATTACCACTGATAGAGAAACCGGACAGCCTATGTGAAGGTTGCATTTTGGGAAAACAACACAGAGAAAGTTTTCCATCAGGGAAATGCATAAGGGCAAAAGCACCCTTAGAAATTGTCCACTCAGATTTATGTGGACCGATGCAAGATGCATCATTAGCAGGTAATCAATATTTCCTAACTTTTATTGATGACTTTACAAGAAAGACTTGGATTTATTTTCTTAAAAACAAAAGTGAAGTGTTTGAGAAGTTCAGAAATTTCAAGGCACTTGTGGAGAACCAAAGTGGGCTGCATATCAAAGTTCTCAGAACTGATAGAGGAGGAGAGTATATCTCCAAGGAATTCCTAAGATATTGCAGAGAAAATGGAATTCACAAACAATTTACAGCAAGGTACACCCCACAGCAAAATGGAGTTGCTGAAAGGAAGAACAGGACCATCATGGATATGGCGAGAAGCATGTTGAAGGCAAAGCATTTGCCAAATGACTATTGGGCTGAAGCTGTAAATTGTGCAGCATATATTCTGAACAGATGTCCTACAAAAGCAGTGATGAATAGAGTGCCAGAAGAAGCATGGAGTGGGAGAAAGCAAGGAGTCACCCACATGAGAGTTTTTGGATGTGTGGCCTATGCACACATTCCAAATCAGCTAAGAGGAAGTTGGGACAGCAAAGGGCGAGAAATGATTTTTTCATGGATACAGTGAAGAATCCAAAGCCTAAGGTTGTATTATCCCATCACCAAGAAGTTTTGTATCACAGAAGATGTTCAATTCAATTGAAGAGGAAGCTTGGGATGGAAGCATTAAGAGAAACAGTGAAGTGTTAAAAACTGTTTGTCTCATGATGAAGATGATGAGGAGGTGGCTGAAATGCATCCCCAAACAATAGTGCCAACACAAGGACAGCAAATGACACCATTGAGGCTAAATGAGAGTGCTTCTTCAAGCACGCCACAAGGAGGAAATTCAAGTGCGTCTTCAAGCACTTGCACACCAAATGAAAGAGGTAAGAAGTTTAGGAATTTAAGTGATATTTATGATGAAGGAATGAATTCCTTATTTGCCTTGTTTTATCATGTTGATGATCCTATTCATTTTGAGGATGTAATTAAAGATAAAAAATGGATAGAAGCTATGGATGAGGAGATGAATGCCATAGAGAGAAACAAAACATGGGATTTGGTTGAGCTACCAAAAGGTAAAGAAGTCATTGGAGTGAAATGGGTTTACAAGACCAAGAGCAATGCTGAAGGGAAGATAGAAAGGCATAAGGCAAGGCTGGTTGTCAAAGGGTACAAGCAGCGGTATGGGAGAGATTATGAGGAGACTTTTGCATCGGTTGCAAGAATGGAAACCGTGAGAGCAATGCTGTCCATAGCAGCACAAAACAAATGGAAAGTCTACCAAATGGACGTGAAGTCAGCATTCCTAAATGGAGTGTTAAGGAAAGAGGTTTATGTTGAACAGCCTCTAGGCTATGAGAAGAAAGGTGAAGAGCACAAAGTGTGCAAATTGAAGAAAGCTCTTTATGGGCTGAAGCAAGTGCCAAGAGCATGGTATAGCAGAATAGATTCATATCTATTGGATAATGAATTCGAAAAGTGTGAAGGAGAACCCACCGTCTACATTAAAGAAAAAGATGGTAAAATTTTAATTGTTGTCTTATATGTTGATGATGTTATTTTCACAGGTAATGATGATCAACTCATTAAGAATTTTAAATCAGTCATAAAATAGGAATTCGAAATGACTGACATGGGTTTCTTGAGATATTTCTTAGGCATAGAAGTAGATCAAAATGAAAAAGGAATTTTTATCTCACAGGCAAGATATGTAAATCAAGTATCGAGTAGATTTAACATGCAAGAATGCAAGGCAACGATCACTCCCACAGTAATGGGATTAAAACTCAGCAGAGATGACAGCAACAAGGACTTTGATCCTAGTTTGTACAAGAGTATTGTAGGCAACCTTATGTATTTAACAACAACTAGGCCTGACATTATGTATGCTGTTAGTTTAATTTCCGGATTCATGGAGAGGCCAAAGAAGGCACATTGGCAGGCATCAAAAAGAATTTTGAGGTATGTCAAAGGTACCAAAATGTTTGGAATTTTATATAATGTCTCAGAACATTCAGATTTGGTTGGATACACTGATAGTGATTGGGCTGGAAGTGTTGATGATC